>JAJDMX020000127.1:0-98291 GCA_022345685.2 Nothomitra cinnamomea | reverse complement strand
CGCATGGTGCTCATGTTGTCGAATTTCGCGAAGTGTCGAAAGCCCGGGTGCTGTCGAAAGCCCGGTGATATACTCTACCTAGTTAGAGGCTCACTGACGTGCTTCCCTTAGGCTCCACCTTCTGACACGCAAAGCCATCGTAATACAACGCGAAGCCACCGTTGTAAAGTATAACGCGAAGAAATGGTAATACCGTGTGGACTGATTGGTAACTCTAGCATCATCGCAATGAGGCACCGCTCTAGCGAAAATTAGGCGCCGCCGCGACCTGTTCTACGCGAGCTGCAACAGTAAATTCAACGAGTGGGACACATACGTCAGTTGAACGTTCCAGTGAAAGCCAGCAAACCATACGATACGTATCCTACACAACGTGCGGGGACAGCACTGGAGTTTTGAGCCTTTGCCCGTGCTGAAATAGTTGCTTTAGGGCTACCTCGCAATGGTCTACGGTATTTATCCAATGTCATTGGCTTTACGGTTTACCACCCCTCCACCTAGCAATACGTAGAACCTCTCCTTGTAGCTCTTTCTTCCGTTCTCATACGCTACACCATGTATCCTAACATGAGATCTGCGAAGGAAGAGTGACTTGTTGATTGGACTGACGGGGCTATCCTCGGCTTGCATTTCAGGTGGTCTGTAGCTACAGGTCGGGATTTTTGACTAGATATCCTCTAGGTTACGTCGCATCGCCCCGGAAGACATAGAAGGGAAGAGGATTGGGCTAGAACTTTCATTCCAGGGCGTATTTGGATCAATATAATAAGAATTGATTTCAGGTCACACATATAAGCCAATCACTTATTGGAACTCCTTCACTAGTCTACCTCTGTGAACATGCACCACGTTAACCACCTTCTATTCCCCCCATTTCAGCCGCCTCGCTCCAATCCAACCCCCTCCTTCACCCTAATACGATTACCTCTCTACCTCTACCCCTCCCTCCACCCTCACCGCTCACCCTCTCCGCCTACAAAACTCTCCAACCTGGCACTTATACCAATACCACTCGCTACCGCCCCAATTGCAAGTATCCCACCCTCCATAACAGTTCGAACATCCTCGTTTCCCGAGAACATGTCCCGCAGATTCAGGAGCGGGTGCAAGTTCAGGGTGAGCGCCTGCGCCAGCATCAGCGGCAGGGACGGCGGCTGAGAGAGCGCTGGTGGCGAGGAGGAGGGTCGTGAGGATTAAGACCTTCATACTTGCGTGGGTTCTGTAAGGAGGTTAGCCGAGTGGAATTTTTGAGAAGTTGGGGTTTGAAGCCGAATACAGGGAGACTTACTTTGTATTTTCTTGGACACGGGTTGTTGTGCCTGCTGCTACTTTGTTTGGAGGCCGGTTCACTACTGTTGGTGCTTGGTGGAGCTTGAGGTGAGGGGATATGGGGTTCTTATAGACAAAAACAAGGTGGCTGATCCAGGCTTATTCTAGCTTCGTTCAAGCTGGACGTTCGGGAGGAGATGTAAGCTATGGCGGTGGAGAAGTGATATCAGGCGTATTTAGGCAGGGAGGACAGTCCCGATACGTACGCTGAGATTGAGCTAAGAGATAGGCCACCTTTCCGTCTCAAATTCTTTAGATTTCTCGAAGACATCTATATCAAGAAGGATATCCGGCCTGGCGATCCAACCTTGGAACTTTGATGTAGTGGTTCAAGGTACATGTTGCGTCGAACTTTCCCGCAGCGCTACGCTATCACATAGATGAATTCTGTAAATCATAGAGAGTTGACGTCTACGGCCAGCTTACGCCAAACTCCTTACTTTAAAACCTCAGCTCGTTCTCCCCGCACATCTGTTGGTCTTCCACAAAACTCACATGCGCAGGCAAGACGTAACCTCCGTTCTATTGTAACTAGGGTAGGTTAGCTTAGGGCAGCTGAAGCCTCAGTTCACAGAGAACGCAAGCAGCGATTGGGTGTTGCCTTGTCTGTGGTGATTACTTACATGAACCCCCAGGGGTCGGTATCGGCTATGAGGATAATCTGAGGTGTGTGGGGACAGTGATATTTACCTTTTACCCATCGAAGATCAATTCCCATAGCACCAAGCTACTAGTGCATCACGCATGCACGCTCGTTGACATAAGCGGCGCACATATATGTCGCATGTGCGTGCAAGGGTGTCATGCAATTTGAATGTTTCAGGAACACGCCTTCGAACCAAATTTAGAAATATCTTTACGTGAAGGCTCCTCTCTGCCGTAGTAGACACTGACGACTTCGAGACTCTACAACTCTTGCATGTCTGGCAGTGCTCACTCCACTGAAGTCGACTCGCGAATGTTCTCTACAATAGCTGCAGCGTTGAGGGTTTGTGGTCCCGTTCAGGAATATAGGTATAGCGTAAATTATTACAGGGGAGTTCTGTGTTCCTACGGAGAACTTATCTACTAGTGTTTATCACATCAATTCTATCCCTTGTCTAGAAAGAGGTAATAGTAGCTGGGGAATTGAATGGAGAATGTTGCGTAACTATATACGCCCAGATACTCCGCTCACTTCGGGTTGTAGACGTTTACACACCGTGAAGCCTCAGGCGGCATTTCTGGCGTAGGAGTGATGAAAAATTCTAAGACCTATAACATGGAGGTTGCTGCTGAGGGCATGGATGGCCGCGAGCACAGTGCGCCGTCTCGGCCGGACGGGTGTCATACTAGCGATGACCTCAGCCAGTCCGCAACATGTCCCTCCACATTTGTGGAGCTAGGATGAGCCATGCAGGAACGCAGCTTGGAAAGTATTCAGAAGATACCTATGTTACGAAAGAAACATTGTCAATACCGTACACTGTCTATTATTCAAAATGTAAGCACGTCAAATCTTACAATCAAAACCCCCAAAAACGCCAAAAAACAATCACGCTTAGGAGCTACTTTCACCTTTTACCTATATGACCAATTTGTACGCACAAACCCAAGGGCGCTTCGAAATCAGGCAAGTTTATCCCGCTCAATATCAGCATCACTAGTGCCCGCGTAAGCCAGGCTGCCAGTCTTGTCCACAATCTGAAGATAAAGTTTGATATCAAACGATTCAGGACTAAAGAACTACGACGCAGAGGATGAGGCATTACAGGTTACAAAACCGTACAACTAGTCGCAGTCCACATGCCCGTTCCGGCTGATACATTCTCCTACCCGCCAACAAGTAGCCAAAGCTCTTAGCCATTGTATGCTTGCCTAAGCACTCGTAGTGTTCCACTGCATGCACAACCTGGCACTACCAACATTCCTCAGAACCCCCTAGTAGGAGTGCTTTCGAGTTTTACGTAAAACACGACCCTTCCTTCTGTAACTGCAGACAACAAACAAGCTTCAAGGCACTAAACAGAGACGGGAGAGTGCGAAGATGGCACGGCGGACTTTATCCGCTCTGGAGTGACTACGTCATCACCTATAGAACGGAGACGTTTGTAGTGGGGTGGCGAACGAGGAGTAAGGGTGGTGATGTGGTCACGAAATTCCCTTTGAGACTGAACACAGAAGAGGCGTGGGCATTCCCGTATGCATCACAACTTGGCATCCAGTGTGTTGGTTTCCTTAGTATCACCAGGCCACTCCCAGATGTGCCACGGAACGGACGGCAACCTCTCAAAGCCTCAAACCATGTAAACAACCCCAGACGCTAGGACGGCTTGCTCCCGGGCAGTCGAATAGCGGAGTCGAATCCGGAGAGTCGAAAGCCGAATTCGACTACCCCGGAGTTTTCTTCGGCCTCACATAGGGTCGAACGAAGCACGCAGAAATCAAAACATGTAGATAAATAGTAAATAGTTAGACAACAACAACGTAGACAGCAATTTAATAAAAGAAATCATTAATTAACATACCTGACTTATGCCAGTTCTCGCCCTTCAGCGATTTCTGCTGCTGCTTGTCTCCTGGTGCGCCGCTGAGACTTTGCAGCCTCCTGGGCAACCTCAGCCCTTCTTTGAGCCCTGGACCTTGTTTGAGTAATCACCTCCTCTCTCTCTGCAACCTCTGTGCCTGTGAGGGCGCGTTTTCTAGTGCTCCCCTTTGCTTCCTGCACCTGTAGTCTCTTGTTATTAGGGATAGGGGCTGGCAGTTCTGCTAGCATCTGGCACTCTGCCTCTTTTAAAACGTCCATTCCAATCATTACCTAAGCATTATTAGATCAGTTAATTACTAGAACACTCTCATTTCTGATCTTAATTACTTGGATACCCTAAAGTGTTTACCAATCTACCTCAAAAGAATACTATAATACATTAATTCCCTATCATATTCTGACAACTATGACAATTATGCCCTTGCTCTCCACAATCGCTATAAACTATCTGTTGCTTTACTACTTTGTCTTATCAATATTGTTGTTTCTTTGGTCTGCCACATTACTTATATAAGATTGAAGCCCTCAAATCACTAAACTCATTAACTAGGTCTTCTTTCTAAACAGAATTTATATAGAGTTAATAAGCTTAATGGTATTAGTAAACAGAGTACTAGTCATAAATATAGTTATAAGGGTTATAATATTACTATAAACAAATTACTACTATATACTAATAAGAGATAAGAAATTCCTTGAATTCATTACATAAATATTCCATTTCTGCTAAGTTCACAATGTGACTTATATCATTTGGTATAAAGGTCTATACTAAACCATTAACAGCCAACTCAGCAAAATAACAACAAGCTTATTAATAATTGTTATTAAGTTTATTTGTTACAAAATTTGTGATCCAAGATAACCAATAAAATTAAGAACAATAAAGATAAATATCACAAACATCCCAAGCCTCACCAGAATAATACCACAGATACAAGAGTGATATCAGTTACCATTGGCTCAGATCGCAGTTCCATAGAATTAAGGGTAGTACATATAGCTTGGTAATGATGAACTAAATATGAGAAAGGATAGTACTTACTAAAGTCAAGTAAGGGCTAAAGTAAGGCTTGCACATTAGCGCAACTTGCGGCAACTCAATAATTTACCCATACCTCAGCTGGAGTGATAACCTCAACTAGTCACAGAAGTACTAAGTGACTTAATCTGAAAGCGATCGACTATACAGAGTTTTACAAACTATAGGACCTGGAACCATTAGATATGAATGAAGGACCAAAGAAGCTAAAAGATACTTAGCAGCTAAAGGACATATTAGCTGATTGTAGTGAGCAGCTTGAACATAGATAGAGAGCTATAAGTTACAATAACTTAGGTTCTATTACTGGACTCAAGATGAGTCGTATTGTAAGTCACACTGAAAGGTATGCATACCATATAGTATGAGTTGCCCATTGGCAGGTGGCTAAGAGATCAATGAAGAGGTGACTATAAATACTATATTAGTATCTTAAGAAAAGCATCTTTTCTTCCCACTCCACTGAATGTCTTAATAGTTTAGCAATTAAGCTTTGTACCAAGAATTATTGCTCAAGATATCTTTTAATATAGTTGCTGCAGAACTGTTTTACTATCACAGTATAAAGAATCAATATAATTGTTTTATAGTTATCTTACAAATATCAAGCTACATACCTAAACCCCTAAAACAAACTAGAATACAAAACTCTACTGGTATCAGATCATAACTATAAATGGTTAATATTATATATGTCTAAATACTAAATAGTAAACTTAAAATAGAAAGACTCTATAAGAGGCATTTAAGGATTCAGCAATATTCAAAGTTAAGTGTTTAAAATAAGAAGTAGAAAATAAATGCTAAGCCCATGATTCTAATGGAATACCATTAAGATATTCCTTTACTACTATGTTAAGCTCTCTTACAGTATCTATTACCACTTAAAAATCTTATTCATTTGATATTTAAGTTATTTTTCAAGAGGCAGTTTAACATACAAGTTCAAAAACAATTACTTGTCTAAATAGAATAAAGTCTTGAAAGTGCTGTAGCAACTCACTCTAATAATAAAAGCTTGATAGTATAAAGTATAACTATGTCAGATAGAGTTACAAATGTATTTTCATTTATCAATTTTGAGATAATAGCTCTGCTAATTATCTCTTTAAATATTAAATCTGCTTAAATAACCTTGAGACTTCTGATAAGACACTAATAAGTCTCTTGCAAGAAAACCTGATAGTTAAGAGTTTGCTTAAGTACGGAATATATACTTTTAGCTTATTAAGTAAAATAAACACTTAAGTTAGAATAATATAAAGTATAAACTTTGCAAATAAATTTCTCCTTTACAACCTACTCCTTCATAATATACTAAACTTCTGGTAATCTAATAGTGGCCAGAAAGATAGCTCTCTTAATATCTTTTGCCTTCTGAGTTCTTGCTTAAATATAGTTCTAAACATAAGGAATAATTTTGTTTTATTTTTCTTTAATATACCTCTTCACTACTAGGTGCTTTTTGATATTAATAAATTTATACCATTTGCAGAATTGATGTGTGAAGATAGGGAGGCTGCCAGAAAGTGAAGCAATAAAGTCTTTGCCTTAATTTACAATAACAATTTTAAGTCAAAGATACTTATTCCAAGCTAATTTTATAAATGATAGGTAGATAAGATTTATAAAGAACTTGTTTTCACTGGAGACAAAACTAAATGCAACTAGGAAAGTCCTTTCAGTATTATTAACATCTACAAGAACAGTCAAGATAAATTTTAAAGTATTAAGATTAAATGTAAAATTAATTTCTATTATAAAAGAGTTGTAGAATTACTAAGACTAGTTTATTAGAATATCAAATATGAAAAATAGTTACTCTAGATACTTCTTAATAAGTCTTTTTGTTGTTAAGTTAACTTTATAAATGTATTTGTATAATAGTAAAGACTTCTAGTACTGTAAGATAGACGATACTAGTGGCACTACTTGAACTTAAATGTTTTAAGTAACTCAATTTGTGGACAAGATTTTCTTGTTGCTGGAGACTAGAATCACTTCCCTACTAGGATTCAACAAAGTAGTATATAAATTTATCTTTTAATATCTTAAATAATAAAACTTAATTGCTAAGTAATAAACTCTAAATAATACATTTGATAAGGAGAGAAAGAAAGCACTTTCTATTACTTTTCAAGTACTCTTTATAACAACTCTTCATTAAGTTACTCACTACCTACTATTGGGTAACCATATACTACATTACTGTTATGCTAAAATATAACTTATAAACTAAATTCCAAATAAGAAAATCTATGTCACTATATAATTCATATCTCTCTTACTTAGGTACAATTACTGCACAAATTACTACTCCTGACTAATATGTCCCTTAACTATCTTAGCTAGTTAAGGGTTTATTAGGTTTCTTCCTAAGTTACCTTTAACCAGTTCTTGACTAGAGATCTTCATAGTTTGTTAATTGCTTTCCATATTACTTTCTTAGCATTACGGTAACTAGCTAAGTCTGTTCAGTGAAGATTATCTAATTAGAATACTGTCTCATATTTTTCAGATACTGCACATAGCACATTACCACTTTAGGCATCATACCTAATAAGTTCTGTTGCTGTTTATATTTGATAACTAGTTCTCTCAGATATAGGCTATGCCTAATAGAGCTTTATTTACCATCTGATCTAATGATTCCCATGCTATTCCTGTATCTGTAATGTTGTGATAATCTGACTCCGATGAGGTCTTGTCTTCTAGTTTGTCTTGGAGTTCAAGTGTATGGCGTGGTGTTCTCTGGGTGACCGTGAGACAGATATGTTGGTCTCGTATACTGGGATAGTGAAACAGTCTTACTGCAACTATATTAAAAGATATCTTGAGTGATGATTCTTGGTACAGAGCTTATATTGCTAAACTAATAAGACTTTCAGTGAAGAGGAAAGAAAAGATGCTTTTCTTGAGACTCCAATGCTATATTTATAACTGCCTCTTCACTGATCTCTTAGCCACCTGCCAACAGGTGATTCATACCATCTGGGGTACTCTTTCCTGGGCGTGACTCACTCCTGACTTATGCTAAGTCCAATAATAAAACCTGAGTTGTCATGACTCACAACTCTCCATCCATACTTGAGTTGCCCACTACACCTAGCTGACGTGTCCTTCAGCTGCCAAGTGTTCTTCAGCTTTTCTGGTTCTTTTCCTACGATCAACGGTTCTCCATCCATAGATTGTGGTGGTTCTGGTTGACTGGTTGCTTCCTGGCTAAACTCTTTGGCAGTAGTGTAACTGGCTGAGGTTGTTGCCTTGACAGGGATGTAGGTGATTTATTGAGTTGCTACAGGTTGTGCTATCAGTGCTGAAGGTACTGATTGCGTGAACCCTTGTTCCGGCCCCCACATTCTTATGGCAAGTGCCGCTTGTCCTCATATTCAGTTCATTCTTGCCAAGCCGTTTAAGCCGTCTATGTCCCATAGGCTTGTGATCCGGTCCAATGGTTCCAGCGCCACTCTCATATCTATGACGTTCCTGATAAGGCTTGAGATGTCCATGACAGATGTCCTGCAACTTAAGGCCTAAAATGTTCATAATAATTTGGATTTAATATAAAAGTTTTCCTAGTCTAAATTATTGAAATAGAAATTGAGACTTTCCTAATTCCCAGGGGTTCTACTATTTTTATCAAGGCTATAGTATATACTTCTATTAATAAAGAAATCCTAGTAGACAAGACCTTGACTGACTATAGAGTAGATGATATATGCAAAATGATAAGCTATAGTTTGTTGAATTGCAGCTATATGTTCTGGCTGCCTCTAAGTATAAATATAGTAGAATAAGAAGTTAGATAACATTCCATGAATATTTTCATAGCTTGAGTTTGTGATTCTCATAAACCATACTTTTTGTAGAGCTCTTGAGTGAAAAGATTAGCATATATACTAGTGAAAATAGGCAGTTACACTTACCTCTTATCATACTCCTCCAGGAGACATACATCTGCCAAGGACACCCTTTCCAAGCACATTAGTATGCTTCTTCTGCCTATTACTTCCTTCCCCTTTATTCTTATCCAATTTGCAAAAATTCCTAGTATTTTTGCCACAATGAATACAAGCAAAACCAAGGTAGGTATCTGCTTTATCATAACTAGTCTTGACAATGCAGAACCCCCAACTGAAGGCATAGTTCTGGAGACAAGCATAGGCTTTGTCTAGGGTGAGAGGTTCGCCAGCTTGAGGGAGTAGGAGGCGATGGGGTGGAATAGATTCAATAGCCCTGTGAATTGGAGCAATTATATGCTCAGGAAGGTCTGGATGGGGACCCACAAAGTCATGTTGAATGCGCTATGAGATGGTACTCACTTTTGCGAGGCTTCGATTCTAGTATATATGCTTTATTTATGGCCTTAAGGGCGTCTATGGAAGTTATTTTCCATCGCACCCCACCTCCTATTCCGCCCCGACGCATCCGACGTCGCTGCAATGCTTCTGGTCTGACCAACGGACCATTTAAATGTAATGGAGAAGTACTCCTGCCGTCACCGCAAGTTCAGCCAAAAGCCAGCATAACGCCCACATATGTGGGGCCGAGGAAAACTCCGGGGCAGTCGAATTCGACTTTCGACTCTCCGGATTCGACTCCGCTATTCGACCGCCCGGGAGCAAGCCGACGCTAAGATACCATGGGCACGGAGGCAGACGTGAAGAAGGCCATGACTGCAACTTCTCGAACCTTCACACCATGCGAAGAATCCCAGATACTAGGAAGATATGGACACGGAGGCGAGCAGGGCGACGACAATCGCCGCCGACATCACCACGAAAAGATCCGTTCCCTACTCAAAATGTCGAATATATAACTCTCCCAAAATTCTCCCTTCAAACAAACTTTCTTCTCTCTTCACCAGCAAACAGCATCTAGCGTTCTTCTCTAAAGCTCGATCAGCCGAACAGCCAAAAAACCGCTTCCTAAGCAACCCAAAACTCAACCCCAAATATCTCCAACTCTCTCACGTAAACCCGCCTTCCCTATCCCTCGCTAACTAACCTTCAATCTCACAGACCCCAAACGAACTCGAAATGCATTTCCCAACTGCCGCTCTCTTCCTCACCGCCTTGGCCCCCCTCGCCATCGCCGCCCCTGCTCTAGCCCCTGAGCCTTCCCCCACGCTGCCGACGATGTAGTCGCGGGAATGAAACTCGCGGCTCGCGGTGGAATCCGCTGCTACTAGAATGTCCCGGGCTAGTACATTTGCAGCTATTGCGAGAGTGGGAAGTGTGGGTTTTATGGGGTTGCTAGAAGTAGGAAGTTTGTGAGGTGAGTTGATGGCATTAGGTGTAGGAACGGGAAGTGTAAAACTTAGAGGAGGGGTTGGTAGAAGATTTGAGGTTGGAGGAGAGTAGGAAAGCAGGACTAGGAGAAGGTGGTGGTTTATGTGGAGTATTATTTCTGATGACTGACAGTGATGGCGGTGGTGAGAGGTAGGCGGGTTTGAACTGAGTCGGTCATTTTTATAGATGAGAAAATGAAGGAGCTAAAGAATCTAATGGAGGAAACCTAGCCCATGGAGCTCACCTCTAGCACCAAACCTGTGACAATGACCCCCGTAGAATCTACGCCAATACTGGCCTAACGAGGAGAGGCAAATCAATTTCATTCAGTCGTTATTGAGCACTATTGGAAAGACTTCGGATACCAAGAACGAGCAGAGCGTAAACTCGTTCACATGAATGAAACCCCTCCTGGAGCAACAGCAAGTAAAAATATCTTAATTCAAACCAAAAATATAGAAATGAAGACAGCTTAAACGAAAATGAAAATTCAATAAGAGACGGCCGCGAGGCCCAACCTTAGTCGTCATATCCAGACCGAAAACAAGCATCGTGAATTGACTCACGTGTAGATACGGCGTAATGGGCTGAAGTGAAATTAAAATCAACCTAAAAAATCAATTGAACTCCCGATGCGTCCAGCTCAGCCGCGATTTCAGGAACAATATTACAAGTCTGTCTTGTTTTGAAGTGAAAAGACATATCTCATATCTCGAACAGGCTCCTTGGTTGAAATCAGGTTGTGGATTTCATCCAACATGAGCGTCTGCAAGATCCCCGAAAATGAGATTGTGAATTCGTCCAAGGCGACGTCCGCTAAACTATGTGTTCAGGGATAATTTATGTCAGTCATCCGGGTGCGTCCGCAAGTTCTTCAGTTTGTGTGTCCTCATTCGGATAAGAAATCCCGCCACCACCAAAACGCCGGCCACACTTCCGAGAGTGATTCCTACAATACTCCCAGTAGTAAGCCCCATGTTTGAAGCATTAGAAGAACTGCTAGTCAACTCGTGACTTGTTGGCGTTGCTGGTGCCGTTGACGCTGGGGAATCAGGCTTAGAAGCCACTCCAGCTCCTGGAGGATTAGAAGGAAGGAATGCTTTTGTGGCCTGGATTACAGAAGCGACAGTCTGGAAGAAAGTGAGGACTAGGACTGCTAACGCGAACCTTGTGGCACACCATCGTTAGCATAAGTATAGCTGGAAATCAACGGCCACCGAAACGCCACTACGTATTGTATTCGTATCGACGGTGCCGGTGACCCACTTACGCGGCGGGCTACAGGGTGCTCGAAAACGCTTTATAGCTCACTTACATGGAAGTGTACCAAATGTAAGAATTTCTCCTATCACGATATACCACAGCCAGGAAGCTATCGGGCTCGATATCCTTGAGATACTGCTGTAGGAACTTGATACGCGGCCAAAGATGGTGGAATTTGTCCTTCCTCCACGCGTCTGTTGGGAGGTACCCTTTAAAGCAAAGCTCCTGTAGGTAAGGGTCCTTAGGTTCAGGGAACGCAGAGTCGTTCCAGAGATCCTTAAACAGCCCGCTGCACCGGGCACCGAAGAGAAGACGGTAGGACCGAAGTATTTCTTGTGCGTACTCTGCGGAGTAGCCTAGTTTCCTGCTTAGGGAAAAAGGGAAGAGGTCCGTCAGATTCTGTTATTACAAACCTCGTATATTGCACATAACATAGGAAAAGTTAGCGCCTTGCTCATGATTTTGAACGTCAAGCAGGATTTAAAACGAATCCGCAGCTCAACCCAAGATTTGAGAAGTCTGTTGGATTGCAACGCTATTTTTAAAAAAAGCAAATGAAAATGTTTTGTTCCAGCGCAGTTTGCGCCGTGTTAAGCTTAACTATGGTTTGAGGGGGATTGCGACTTTGTATCAGTTCATTCAAGGGACAGTTACGTACTCCATAGCTTGATGCGGTGAATTTTTCTCCGCCCCCTCCGCTTGTTGTAGCCTGCATGGCATGCAAAACACACTGATTGTTCTCTCTGATTCCGAAAAGTCGAGATGCTTACTGAGGTCGAAAACTCACTCAAATTTGACGCCAGCGACTCTGTCCAGCAGCTTCGCATTCAGCTTCTTTGCGGGAATGTCTTCTCTAGGGTCGTCCCTCTGGACCCAAGCCTCAATCTTCGGGATCAAGTCGCACGACTCGACAAATGCTGCAACGTCGAAGTCTCCAGATTCCATATCTTCCGGCTCCTTGCCGGGAAGCTGTCTGTATTTATCCAACTGGCTTGGGCTGCCAAAGTTGGTCGCAAGTCCAGGCATCATAAGCCAGAGGGAAATGTAGTACACTGTCTCTGATACCCTGAGTGCCGTAGCATCACCGAATGGCGCCCAGTCTTGACTCGTCGCTGGGGAGCTGAAATCGCCTAATGCACTCTGAGAGCCGTTTGGCATACTAGGCTCATCATCTTGACCTATTATTTTCCTGATTTCTCCAGTTCTCTCATTCAAAAACTGATTGATAGTGCTTCCGGGGTTCTCTGAAAAGTAATTCACAACCTCGCCAAAGAATGCAACACCATAGCGTACTGGATTACCGCGCAGGTCCTGCCGCAACCATTGCGCAAGGTATGTGATGTAAGGTATAAGAAAGTTCTCTGGTGTCTCTCTAACTTCACCTGTTCCGCGTGTCCCGTAGCAGATCACGCTGCGGAGAGTCTTTGATTCCACTGGAGTCGGTTGGAGGCCTATTCGCTAGTTAGCTTGGTGTTAGCAAAGAATATAGCATAATAGTGTGTCCTACTATTAGATATAAAGCGTCGCTGACGTCTGAAAGATGGTATGCTCTTGCCACTATGCCTAATCATGGCTGCTGTCGTGATCGAAGCTCAATACCTGTAGAGTCTGATCCAAAGTTCAGTGACCCAAGCTCAACTTATGACACGATAAAATCCCCTCAAGAGTGGTTCAGGCGAAGAAACGTTGCCCTGCTGATGACAGCAAATTCAGGAACTGCCTTCTGCCTTAAGGTTGGAGCCTTGCAGTCAGAATAAGGTGGGGCGACCCGCAGGTTGGGAAGCCGGTAAGCGGGCCTCACTAACCGCGACGCGTGCATGTGGCACGGAGTTTCTCGAATCCGCACCCCCGCAAGCGGTTCCAGGTGGCCCCGTGTAAAGTATGCCTTGGGCGCGTGTTCTCAAGTCTCAGATCACCACATCTTTAGTCATTCTACCAAGTCTTCTCGGTTACATAGTCCCCTCCCGTAATCGCATCGTTGGCTGCCAAGTTCTCCTAGCCAATGAAGCCCTGGGTTGACAACACACCATCTTCTTTTGAAACGTAGGCCTCGCAAGGTTGACTGGGTGGCCCAGGATAGACTGCGCCGCTTGGATAAAGGTCCGCAAACGGAAGACTTCATGGCTGAACGGACTTGTACTGCGATGCCAAGATCACCAGCCTTCTCCTAATGCGGCCTCGACCAACCAGGCTGGTCATATTGCTTTTTGTTTCTCACCGCAGTTATTTGCCTGAAGGTTCCGCCGGTAGGCTGTGCTAATACCGCACCCCAAGAGCCGGTACATACTTTTGTACGAAGAAATGCTGCCCTGCTGTGCCCGCCAAGGCTCTCATAAAGTTATCTAATCGACGTTCCCCATTCTAATCGCCTTCTTTCAAATTTTCATATCCACTAATGAGCCGTATCTTCAAGACAGGCGTTGATGCGGCTTTGAAATTTGTTTCCGATTATCCGACTACGTTCTCTGAGGTATTGCATAGCGCCATTCCGGTCGGGTATTGGTTTGGCGATGCCCAATGCCTAGGACGAGCCTTACTTGACTTGCTCTTCAGCACTGACTCTCGAGTCTGACACTTCAGCTTTACCAACACATCAGATAACACTCTATAAGATACGGAATTTCATAACCACGTTCGTTTATCGCATTATATATTACTATCAAGACCATCTCCTCAGAGTTGTGGGTGTGATACCGTCTACCATCGTAGATATACAGTTCCATTGTTGAAGCCTCACGCTCAAGGCCGGATGGCTTCAGCCGAAGTACCTTTTCTGCAACCAATTCATCCCCTCATACACTTTATGAATACTTTGAGCAAAATACTTGACAGTAGGAGTATGTCCTTCATTCCTTTCTAAACTATGCAAACATGTGAAATAGAGTTGCTGAGATATCAGCAGCTGGCAGTCCACGGGGCTCTCCGGCCACACAATCCAGGCGACCCTCCAGACACGGGAAAGAGCCGCACAACAACCCGCCTCCGCTGATATCTATGTCGGTCTCGCATGACTCCTCGCAGAGTTCTACATCTCCAACGTACCATTTTGGTCTAGGTAATACTACAATCTCCGGCCCCAATTACCCGGTTCCGTCGGATAATTGGAAGGTTGTAAATGGACGCTTGTGGTTCCTCGGGAGTGACAATGAACTCGGAGCTATCCATCCCAACATGTTGCCAACAGCTCCTTTTACAAGAGATTATATTCCGGAACAGATACGAAGTCGGGATATATTACAACTAGACATAAGCCGACGCTCTTGGACACTCTTCGTTGAAGACATTGTCGGAGAAGACATCATGGTTCCGCACAACATCTGTGGTCTTCCCGTCGTCACTTTACTTCCTCGGGAGCGAACGAAAAAGCACAAACGCGAGGCCGACCCTTGGCAAGATGACCCAATTGACCCACTCGCCGGCCTCAGCTACCAGAAATGCCTTGAAATCTCTCGCAGATTCAAATGGTCATCAGGGTTCTGTGTGTGGATGAATGGGCACCTCCAGCTTCTCGCACCCAACCTCTCGCCCAAAAAAATCTCTCGCCTCAAGGTCCCACCAACCCTAGGAGGCTTAGTCGTGTCTGTATCGCGATGGTCTCCCAAAGGGACTGCTGGCAAGGCCGTTGCTGGAACCACTTCAAGCCAGGACTCGGCCGGAGACAGCCACTCCGCCTCCGAGAAACAACCGAACACGCCGAAGTCATCAACTGTGGAGTCGGCGCCACAAACCCCAGTATCCTCTCCACATCAACAAAGAAGCACTACATCTTCTAATGGAGATCTTAATGGTGCCGCTGGTAATGGAGGTACTCAGACTAGCCCCCCAGGCAATGCCAGTCACACGGCGAGTGCCCAGCCAACCGAACCGTTCCTCCCTAATAGCCTTCCTAGGATCCTCACTCAGCCTATTGTTGGCGAACCTCCCCAAATGGACACCAGTTCCACCTGCAAGACCTCGCAAGTCGCTCAGGCTGACAGCAAGCCCATCCATAATCTGGCGGGAGAGCCAAACTCCTACGGAACGCAAACAGTTGGAAACTCCGGCATAACCAGCAATGAATCAAATGAACCGAGACTTGGCCAAATGCCAGCCACTTGGCCCACCCATCGCAGGCGGCCGAGGGCTCACGTTCGCGATATTACTTCTAGCGATGTTGGCCAACTTCCGAACGGGTTTATGAATGCGCAAGGGAACAGCAATACGGGCTTATTATCCACTACAGGCGCAGACCGCACTCACCAAGACCTGACATCACCTATTTTACCCACTGGCGAACCTGCCCATTATACTCCGAACAGCATGGATATCTCACCGAGCCCTGGAGAAAACCCATTCGGTGTCTATATACCCGGGCACATGCGTGGCTCCTGGCCCCTCGGCCCCGTTTCCTACCAACCTGACACAATTGCACCGCAAAACCCCAAACCACCTACCCTCCTCACTCCCGATAATCCTCCCACCACCACCGCCAAAGGAGCCCCCAATTCACCCTTCCCCCCCGCAACGCCTACGGCTCCTGTTGTCAACAATCCACTCAAAGTCCGGGTCGGATCATTCATCAGCACTGGGGGTCTCCTTGTCCATAACCCCAAAACCAATACTTCATACCTCACCGGTTCGATCCACGCCATCTTTGCTGGCAAATATGGTAAAGCCCTACCCACACGGGGAATACCGAAGAAGCGCCGTCTACGCTTAAGAAAGCACTTCCACCGTTGGAGAGGGGGAGGAGACCCAGAGGAAATAAGCATCGACAACGTCGAGGTCCTCGTCGCCGAGACAAACACTCTCGTAAGGAGTCCCATAAACAAACTGCCTTGCGAGATCAAAGACCGCGACTAACCTCCGAATCAGATTGGCCGCGTCTCTCCGACCCATAAATTCGGCCCGCACAACATTCACGTCAAATGTATGTTTCCAGATGTGGTCGTCCGGACCTCAGATACTTGCCTAATCTCGCTCACTCCGAGTTCCACAAACACAAAAGACCCTGGACTCCAGCCTCTCCTCCCGCCTCCAGACCCGCCATTGTCCTTCTACAGGGGTCTGCCACTAACCAATTTCGATATCGCCCTTTTTCGCGATCCGTCAGGCACTTCCGGGCGATCAATCTGCCTCGGCGCTTTCTATTCCACCGCTCTCACCGTCGAAACTGTCCCTGGCCCAACCATCTTAACACCCGAGGTCGTCAGAGGAGCGATTCTCTACCGACGATTCGCACAGCCACTCCGAAATACCGGAGGCGCGGAGCAGATGAGCGGGACGCCCGTCCTTACTAAGGGCACCTGCAATGGGGCCAGGAATGGTGGGTCGATGTTCAGCAAGGGAAAGGACACACTCCAGGTGCTTCAGGAAGACGGTGAAGCGTCTTCGCCAGCTACGTCGAGACGGGGCACGTTCTCAAGCCAGGATGAAGCTGGACCATCAACTCTGCCAGCCCCGAAACGAAGAACAACCTCCAATTCAAAGGCAGCAACATCTACAGCAGGGCAGGAAGATGAGAAGTGGACACAAGTTATTGGGTTCCAGGCGTTTGAGTTCGCTCCACCTGGTGGTGGAGAAGTTAAGGGGACTCAGGATGAGGTTGTCACCATGTTGAAGAGGGGGTGGCTTTGTATTTGTGGCGCTACGAGGGTTCCGGAGGAGATGGAGAAGTGGGAGATTTTGGGTGCGTGAGGACCACGGAACTTGGTTTGAGGGTGATAGGAAAGCCGTCATCTTTGTTTTTATATACCCCTTTTTCTTGTGTTTCGGGAGTCTAGGCAGACCTGATCTTATTCAGCGAGCGACAGAAATTTCGTTCCTTTTGCTTACGATTTAGGTCTAGGATAGGCCTGCTTAGCGGGAGTCTTTGGGCACAGAGCATTTAGACAGGCGTTCTCACATTGAGGAAAGTGTTGCATAGCCTTGGGAGTTTTAAAATACCCTGTATTTTCTCTTTCTGGAATTCTATATACCTGGCCTTTCCATTTCCCTCGAGTTCCACATACCTTAGCTTTATCCCTCTCTCTCTTTCTCGTCCTATACACCTCAGATCTTCTTTTCTGAGGCCACTACATACGAATTAGATCTGTAATAGATAAGCTGTAACTTAGACATGTTGCTTAATATATCAAATCATCTAGCTGAACAACCTTCATTAACTAGATAACCATGCCAAATACACACTTAAAAGTTTTAGCACCAAAATCGTCGCCGGTAGAGTTACGGCGAGGATTTCTCGGATATCGCAACCAGATCGCGCTTATCTATAGCAGCCCCCACCACGCCAAAACGGATAAAAGAGAAGGGTTAATCAGTCAAGTACCCCGATTTTTGTTCTTATCTACTCGGGATACCCCAAAAGGTTTACCAAATACCCCAATTCCTGCGAGTGCGAATCACAACGGGACCAACAAAGATTTCACTCTTTGTTTCCCCCATTCTATATTGATAGGATACTTTACTGCGTCAGTCAACTATATCTACAACGTGAGCAGGAAAGATGGTGAAGCACGGCTACTTGATTTTGTAATAGAGACTGCCGACCGCAGGGTACAAAGCTTTCAACTTAGGCTGCGCCAGGTTGAAAGTTTACCCAACGATTGCCTCTCCAAACCTCCAAACTCACTTGAGTTACCCGAATACGCATACTCAGCCCATATCCCGGGTATGCGACAATGTGGACAATTATCTAACCGGGTGACCTAAGTGATCCTGCGGATAAATTTGCGTCATACCATGCCTTTCCACGATTGCAAAGTGAAGGCAGTGTGGTGATGGGGATTGTGGTATTTTGGTAAGCTTCTTGGGGCACCCGAGTAAATAAGACCAAAATCGGAGTAGTTATCTGAGTAATTAACCCAAAAGAGAAACTATGACAAGACATAAGGAACGAAAAGAGAAAAAACCGCATCCTATCTCTAGGGAATCACCCATTATTAGCCAGCATGCCACCAACTGAGCGCACATGGCAAAATCTTACAGCTGATTCGCGTGGACCACAGCCTGAGGGCTGAACAATCAATTTCCAACTAGCAAATGCCCTATCAATGAAAGAAAATGTGAGGAATTCGTTACTCGTGTTTCCTAATCTCAGAAAAAACTCCGCAATGGTTAGTCCTGAGAAATCCTTAACCTTTCGAACCTGAAATTCTTCACTACAAATTCCTTCCCCATAAACCCCGGCGCCATAAATCCCTTCTTCATCCTCGACCTCGTCGAAGATCTCACCGGAGTCTCGCACAAGGATTCCTCCAACATAGTAGATTCAGAACCATCCCCCGTTTCTTGAGGAATCGGGGTGGCCTGGTAGAAATCATCGAGTTCCGGGGAATTGAGTTCCGTATCGGGTCCGACTTGAGACGTGTCCGGCATGCCCACCATCTCGGAGTTTGAAAGGAAGATGGAGTTTGCCAGGTCATACGATGGATAAGACGAATTTTTGCCGTGCATTGCCGGTTGAGATCCATCCGGGAAGAGGAGCCCTGGAGGTAAAGGCTTGCCAGCACCAGAGTACTCGTCTTCTGATGACGTCCATTCGCTCTCTAATTCAGCCTGATCCCGGGTAGCGCTCTGGACAGGAGATGCTACTTGGAGGGCGATTCGTGATGAAGTAGCCTTCGGTGCTGGGTGGGCTAGTCCTAGGGTATGCCCCGTTTTCCGCTTGATATCGTCAAGAACAAGGGACATCGGAGTGAAGATGGCTTTCCTCGGCCCGTTGCCGAAGTCTCTGTTGCGCCCCCATATCAATCCATACAAAACGTTATCCATTCCTATAAGCCACGATCCTGAATCTCCGGGTAATCCCATCCCATGGGAGACCCACTCTGTCAAGTCCGTGTCTTGCGTGTGCTGTTTAACAGTCCATTCTAGTGTAGGAAGCTTCTTGTCGAATTTGATCAAACTTCGGACTTCAGAGATACGACCTCTTTGAAGCCCACTAGTCCTTCCAATTGAATATGCCTCTGCTCCAGGCTTAAAGTCTCCGACGCTTCGACACGTAAGAGGCGGGTGGTCTTGCCGCGCGAAAGAGCGGGTTTGCACTCCAGTCGTGAATGTTGCGTAACGCTGCATGGCGCATGAAATTACGTTCTCCCCTCTCTTAGGGTTGTCAATGGTGCCAATAACCCAGTCCATCTCGACACGCTCTGTTCGCCCTCCAGGTAGCGGCTCTTTTTGGACTGAGCCTCTTGGGATAAGTGGACAATCACGGGTTCCGTAACCAGAGGACGCAAATGAAAGCCCAAACCGCATGTCGCTAGCCGAAGTAGGGTGCCATCAAGTATTCTCTCGCATTCAGCAATCTCTTTCCTCCATGAAAGTACGTGATGGTCAGACACAGCGTCGCCAAAGCCAATCAATGCCAAGTTCTCTTCAATCCTCTGCCTTAATAACGCCTCCTCTTGTGGGGAAGGCTGCATGACCACAACACCACGCTGTCCGTGGCAGCCGCTACCGCTGCCTTCACCCTCGCTATGCTCATCAAAGAGTACGCGGTGGCAGGTCATAAAACATTCGACATAATTGTCGCCTGCCTTGTACCACATACGCCCGCCAAAAGTACCGGACGTGGTTCGATTGCCTTCAGCCCCAATTGATGAGCCAATCGACGGGACCTCCTCGTAGTGCGGGCGCTCTGGAGCACAGATATAATCTGGCCGTTCGGTATTGATGCCATGAGCATGGGAGGTCGGTATTCGTTCAACAAGCCCTCTTGCAAAGAGGAATCGCGTTGTCTGACGGTAAGGTACTGGTAGCAATTGAATAATGCTCTCGGTAACTAACAAGCGCCAAGAAAGAGACTTGCTTTGAGCGGTTGTGACGTGTATGTACCGGAACGCTTTTGTCTCCGGGGCGCTGCCGGTGAAAACATCTACCGAGTAGCTTTCGTCCAACTTCTTTCCAGCAGGCGACTTCAACCACGCCGGGAGAAAGTTTAAGAGAAAAGGCACGATTGAGTATTCCCAGATTGAGGCAAAGTCACTGGCATCAGCTACTCTCGCCAAGTAGTTTTCGCCATAGACCGATGACTCAGGAGACGGTTGCTCGTCACAGTTAGCACCACTACAAGGGAGTTCGACCGCATGGTCACTACGGCCATCCTTTCTTGGGCCGAATAGCGGTGGGTGGGCAGATTTTGGCGACTCTCGGGGCATTTTCAGCGGTTGCTCAATGGTTTCCGGTTGCGGATCAGTGGCCTTCGGTGACAGTTCAGCGGATTTTGGCGATCCTACAGGGGACTTAGAGGTGATGAGGTCAGCGAGAGCATCTCCTTGCGATGGTGTAGGGGACCTGGAGATGGCGAGGTCGCCGAAAGTATCTTGCGAGTTTTCTGCTAAGGGGGCACTGGGGGACGCTGCAGGGTGCCCTACAGCTTGGGCTGAGGATGCTCCCGTTCCGGTGGTTGTACCCCCGAATGTAGACGGAGCATAATAACCCCAGAACCTTCTACTACACCCCTCATCCACACAAAATCTGCATTTTTGGTGGTTGCAGTTCGGGCAACATGCGTCCAGGGAGGAGTTGAGGGGTCCGTATGCGCAGCTGCTGCAATACCAAACAAAATGATGGTGTGGCATGTCTCAATGTCGTCGATATTCCGTGCCAGAGGCGAAACTCCCCTTTCTCTCAACTCTGAGAAGGGTAAGTAACGAGGACAGACGAGACTTGGGGGGGACGGAGATTTTCTAGGCACCGACATTGAACTAAGACCAGAAGGCGACAAGGCGACAAGGCGACAAGGCGGACTTCGGCCTTACGCGGCATCGTCGAATCCCACGCCGTATTGTTGCGATAATTGCATAGTTAGCTAGTGAGCTAACTTCAAGCGGCGGGAATTAATGCCCAACAGATGAGTCAACCTGAATCACTCATTCATCGCGGAAGAGACAGAACGGTTCAGCTCTCCTGAGGCGAAGAGAGGATTCGGGCAAATGTCAGATCAAGATGTGATACCTCGACCGTTCACGATTTGATAGATGACAACTCGTAGCGCATCGAAACAACGACCTTCCTCTGTTTAAAATGCATACTTAACCACAGCTTACCGGAATCGAGCCATTTTTGGCAATTCGTTATGGCTATGGATCAACTGCAGCTCGTTGATGTGCGCCACGATTCTTGGCACCAATGCGGACCGCGCAGTAAGCAGAGTGCAGGCCGCCGTAGCATTTTACGGCGAGCCGGGTTAGCCATAGCCCAGGACCTCAGGGCAAACAGCCGAAAAAAGAAACCTGCCGCCCTCCAATCGCTACTGCGAGGCTCGCTAGCCCCTCCACTCCCCACAACATCCTCGCCAACTCCCAGAAGGAATATACTAGGCTTGCGTTTGTGTCCCCCTCCCCTCTACTCCACCAAAGGACCCATGTGTGCCAACCTGCTCACCAAGGCAAAACTCGCGGTACTAGTAAGATTGCAGAATCCCCAAGGCCGTTACTATTACGACAGGGCGAAACGCCAAATCGACAGGGTCACCAGTTGAGCGAAGCCTAACTCCAAGTTAAAGGAGCAGAAGCACACAATGGCAAGTAATCTGAGGACCAATTAATTTTCCCCATGTACCTAGCAGTCCTTGCAGATTTGATAACATTATAGAGGCCTTGCCCCTAAATTTTGCCCCACATTGTATCTATTATCCCTAAAGAATATCTAAATAGAGTAGTTTACTGTATATATAGTATTATTTAGTTTTGACACCTTTACACAATTGCGCAATTTTCAAGACATCTAAAATTGGTATGAAATCTCTGCAACACGCCTGCAAGCTCAAAGTCTGGAGGAATTGTTCTCTGTAATCAGAATATTGTAACTACAATGCTTAGCTATTATCACATTACTTCAATGCAAGCATATGGAGTCATAATGCTACAAAAAGCAAACCTTTCTTATAAGCAAATTAACTTACTATTTAATCTTTATAAATCAACTATTTGACAAGTTCTAGAACATACTCAGAAAAATCCTGAAGACCTCTCTGCTACTTACCCTTGTACTAAACAACCTAAAAAGCTTAATCTTTGTAATAAATTGTCACAAACATCTTGAGCCTCTAAGAATATTATGGACACAGAAGTGGCACTACTATCATTAGATCAAATTGCGATTCTATAAGACTAAGAACAGCATATATAGCTCAGCAAGGATAAACCGAATATAGGGATAGGCTGCACTTGCTGGAGGTAAGTGGAAGCCAAAGTGAGGTTTGTGCAATCAGCACTCTCATTACTAAGAGTGTGACCCACAGCAAACTCAATAAATTACCTATACTCTAGTTAAGGCAATAATCTCAGTCAGCCACACAACTATCAAGCAACGTGGCCAGAAAGCAATTGATCAACAGGAATCCCTACAACCTACAAACCTAGAACTGCTAGTCATGGAGATAGAACCAGGAGAGCTAAGAGACACTTGGCAGCTGTAAAACATGTCAGCTAGGTATAGTGAGTAGCTTAGGTATAGATAGAGAGTTATGAGTTATGGTAACTTAGGTTTTATTATAACACTCAATATGAGTCATGTATGAGTCATGCCAAGGAGAGTACATACCAAACAGTATAAGTCATCCATTGACAGACAGCCAAGAAACCTGTTGTAGTTGGTGCCTGTGTACCATTCTGTAGCGTGCTACCTTCGGCACCAAGAACTTCTAGCTTAAAAGCCTACTACCTGGCCCAGAAGCCTACTACTCATAGCAATACTGATATTAACATATAAGCCAGCTAGAACCTCTTTGTAGCACGTAATGAGTTGTTGCTTTCAATATAGTTGTTCCTTACCTAGCTTTTGCCTTCATATGTAGTCGATTCTACAATAAGTTATAAGCCCAGTTGTAACCCGACAACAGTCAAACACCGACGACATAGCCTCAAGCTCCTTATAGATCTCTTCAGAGGTTATACCTGGAAGTGCAACTATGAGCACTGTTAGCAACTCTGCGTATGAAGGGCTAAGACTGACCTACATAGTGCCCTAGCTCAATAAAAAGAACTATATTGATTGGGCTGCAAAAACTGAAAACTTACTAGATATCTAAAGTATTTAGACTATTATTAATGGTAATGACAAGTAGCTAAACAATAAAACCTCTGAAGAAGCGACCTGAACATGGTAATAAGGTAATGGTATAGCTTTAACTATACTAGGCAACTCTATTGAGGAGACCAAATTTTATGTGATTTGCAGCATTCAGAATGTCGCTGAGGCATGAATTAAACTTCAGGGCGTCCACTGGCTAGACAGCGATCAAGCATACTACCAAATTATGACCTAGATTATGCGATTACAATCTAACAGCAGAACTACTATTTAAGATACCTCATAGCAACTCAAAGACCTATAGAACAAGCTAGAGAATATGCAGCACAAGGACCTGGAAGAGAGGTAGAGGCGCTTCAGGATATGCCTTCTTCTCAATGCCTTATCTACAAAGTATGATCATATAGCTACAAGCCTATATAAAAAGCCTAACCTGACTTACAATAAGGTAGTTAAATGACTATAACATAAAGAATTGTGCTAAGAGAATGCTCAAGAAGTGCAAGAGCAAGCTGTAGCCATGAAAGTAGTTACTACATCAGCCCAAAGTAATAACAATAAGAAACAACGTAAATACTACTATTGCAAGAAGAAGGGGCACCTAAAGAAGGAATGTCAGAAGCTAAAATGGGACCAAGGCCTAGTAGTAAAGCTAGTATAGTATGCAACCTCGAGGACCTGGACACAGCCCTTAAGGCAAGCAACAGCGATGCTACAAGTGTTTAGTTTATTGATTCTGGAGCTAGCAATCACGTTACAGGTGATAAATGCTATTTCACTACATATACTATTATGCTAAATCAGAAACTCAAAATCGCAAGTGGCTAGCAATTGCCTGTTAAAGGCAAAGGAGATCTCAAGGTCCCAAGCATGAATAGCTTAATTCTTACTGGTGTTTGGCATATCCTAGGCATAACGAGCAAC
This sequence comes from Nothomitra cinnamomea, assembly GCA_022345685.2. Lineage (NCBI taxonomy): Eukaryota > Fungi > Ascomycota > Geoglossomycetes > Nothomitra > Nothomitra cinnamomea. The sequence goes on along the minus strand of JAJDMX020000127.1, from coordinate 73,900 downwards.
CTAATATTACTGGGTTAGCTTAAGAACAAGGGAATTATCATGAACAAAGAGCAGGATAGCAGTATTAGTCCAATACATGCAAGTAATCAAATTGCTCAGATTTATCAAACTGGGCAGCTCTATATACTTAGAACAAGTGTCAAGATGGTAGAGCGGATAACAGTCTTACTATTGCATACGATTGGAGAATAACGGAATTCACGAAATTTTCTCTGAATTCATGATGCGTATGCCAATGAAAAATATCCACTAACTAACAGTGACAAATAGGAAACTAAATAAATCAATCAACGACAGGTTCTGCAAGTTTGCCTCTCTTTTTCCACAGGCATCTCTGTGGCTATAGCAGCCTGCTTTCTACTTTGAAAACTTTCTACCTCTTATGTAGCTTCATTCTGACATAAAGCGCTGCATTTACCCTTCCTATGATACTTGTCTGTACAAGCTATTCCTGCCTGTTTGCAAGCACAGCGCTTAGACATACAGTTCCCCTGACATTTGCACTTTGGCCCAAGTTCAATCTGCATGGAATTCTTGCAGGCAACTGAAGCAAGGCTAATTTTCGCCATAACATTAGCTGAAAAATCCATACAAGTAGTTTCCGGAACTGGAAGAAGTACGTTTGTTGGGTATTTTCCCTCCAGAATACCTTCTAGAACCTGAATCTTATAATAGTGAGATGGTAAAACTTTGTATATACGGCCAAAAATGCGCTTGTTGTCCAGTGGGCTGCGATTTTTTTGTGGAACAGCTACATTAACTAGTTAACCTTCCTTAAACGTCCGAATGACATGTGTCTGAGCATAACCTTTGGTCATTTAGCGTCTAGATTTTTGGAGACTCTCCCGCACCTCTGCATGCATGACCATGCGACTTGGATTCATAACAGGAAGGTTAATTATGAGGTGGTCATTATCTGTCTGCTGGTCTAGATCCAATGACGCTTCGCTATCTGATGATGCTTTGTCTTCAGATAAAGTGGAACTACTAATTTCTAGTACTGTAATTGGTGTAAGCAGAATATATCTTACTAGCTGGAGATCAATAAAGTACCTATATCACAAACTTGAATAGTAAAACCAATTGTATTTTCTTGAGCTTGAGCTAACTCTAAAACACATGGAGACTGTACGGATGCCCTAGACTGAACCAATTGATAAGCAGCACATTGATTGAATTCATCTATACAGGCAATAAAGTTATCGTCGTTAAGTCCTTTCCAGTCCACTTCTTCCTCCGACATATTATGCTAATCGTCAACGTCTGAGAGCATAACCTCTGGTAAATGAGCAAGCATTTGCTCTCGCACTTCCTGGCCAGTGACAATGTTTAGCAGTATTGGTGGAAACCCAAACACAACTTCCCATGGTATTTGATTGATTGCCGTACTGTAAGCCTTATTAATTCGTTCAGCTATTGACAGCAATGTACTTGCCCATTTGTTTGATTCATACTGTCTCCTCCACACAAATAACTTGTTCTTGACTACATTATTTCCCTTTTCCACTAATCCCTAATATCGTGGTGTATAAGCTTGTCTGTAAATTAACTGAATACCATGATTCAGTAATAGTTGCTCAAATGTGCCTTTGAATTCAGCACCATTATCACATTGTAGTATCTTTGGCTTTTCAAAAATTCCAATCCACTGGTGAAAGTTCCAGACTATACCAGCAACTTCCTTCATTTCTAGAGGCCAGAGCATCGAAAATTTACTGTAATGATCTTTAGCATACATAATCCATTTATACCTTCCATCTGTATGATTTCCATGTCAATAAGGTCCAGTTGCACACACTCCCAATTTTGAGAGGAGACTATTGGCCGTAGAGGTCCACAAGAACGATTTGACAGTTGCTTTTGACAGTTTTGACAGTGTTCAATTAGGGCTTCAACATCGTCACAAGTAATACCCCAATAATCGTGCTTTATTGCTTCCCAAGTAGCTACAATGCCTAATTAATTAACTATATATACAGTTTGAATAAATAGTTGAGACTTACCGCCATACCCAATTGATAGATGTTGCCGTGTCAACTCCTCAAAAACTTCGTTTTCAAGCAGTACCATCCTCTCTCTCTGGTGCCGTATATCTTCAGCCTTCCTATACAACTTCTCCTCAATAGGATTCTATCGATAAGACTTGGATTCAAATTTTCGCTTTGAATGCTTTTTGTTGGCAGGCTTTCGGTTTGGATTGGTAAGCTAGCTTATCAAGTCAAGTTTCTTGTCAAGTAGCATTGAAATTAGAAATCGATTTGGTCTTTGATTTAAGTAGTTATTGAATGCAGTTTGAGCAAACTAATTGAAGCTCACAATAATACTAGGGTTGAGAGGCTAGGATAGTCCCGCAGTAGTTCTCAAAGTTGATACAGGTGTCGTGAGTGCAGCTATGTTGACTTGAAAGTTGAAAGTGACAGGAAAAAGTTGGAGAATGAGTGACCTTATCCTATAAATTCATAGTTCAGACTAGATTTCATGAATTGAAGCAGACTAAGTCAGGATTGGTATATGTTTCCTGATTCTACAGAAATATTCCTGGAATTTAGAGCGATCCCCAAGTTGGATATCTACGTCGGGAATTTTGATTAAAGTTTTGCGAAGTGGCCCCACCCATTCTTGAACAACTCTAATCTGCGAATTAAATGCAACATTACAGGCAACTTCCACAAGCAATTCTTACAAGCTATGACATTGGCAACTAAGTTACGTAGGTTATAGGCAACTAAAGAGCATTTCTAAAATAGTTACCAGTATGGAATTAGGCTTAGGGACAGACCAACCATTTTACAAGCCATGTGTCTATGCTAGGCAATATAGACAAGAGCATAATAAAGGTATTGAGCAAGTTAACAAACAGCTCAGCCAGATCTATATCAACTTTTGGGGGCCATACAAACGACGAGGCCAGCGAGGCAAACGCTATATCATGACTATTATAGATGACTATTCTCGAAAGGTCTGGGTATACCCAATGAGTGCAAGAAATAATGCTATGAGCATCTTTCAGACTTGGCAACTATAAGCTGAGATTAAATATGGCTATAAAGTAATGGCTATATGATAAAATGATGCTTCTAAGTTAAAGGAGCTCTATAAAGTAATTAAGAATTGGCTCATTCTATTGCCACAGGGAATTTTTACTATTGCCACATAGTGCCATTCTAACGTCTAGGCATAGCTGGGCAGAGGAAAATTTCTTCACCATTCTTGCCTACTTTCTTTTTATCTTTCATATGTCATACTTCAATAGTAAAAATGAGTTAACTCTCGCCTCCAGAAGAGTTTAACTTCGCAACGTATGCATTGTTAGTTGCTGCTATGCAATCACATGCTTTGGCCAATGGTTATGTAGTGACGACAAAGAGTTCCAATAACCGCAATAGCACTATCTACCTCAAGTGCGATAGAGAAGGGGTTTACAAAGCCCAAAATAGTCTGAATGAGATAAACCAAAGACGGGATACAGCATCACGGCTTACCGACTACCCTTTCTCAGTACGCAGTAAACTTAAAGAAAGTGTTTGAACAGTAAAGATGCAGAATGGAGACCAAAATTATGAGCCTTCAAACTCAGCATATACACATTCCATTCAGCGCAGAACAACCCATCAACTGGACCAAGACATTGAGACGATGACAGCTTTAGGAACACCAGCGAGAGAAATTGTTACTACAATTTGGCAGAAAAGCGAGCATCCATTAATGGCAAAAGACATCTACAATGCAACACAGAAGCTAAAGCACCGAATCTTAGCAGGAAAGTCTCTGATTGAAGCCCTCTTTGCCTATTACAAGACAGTAAATTAAAGTATGAGTACAAGACGGACCATATAGAACGTCTTACATTTCTTTTCTTTGTGCATCCCAAGAGCATTGACCTTCTCCATCATTTTCCTGAGGTGCTGCTTCTCGACTGCACTTATAAAACAAATAAATTTAAGCTTCTCTTGCATATTATTGTTGGCACTATGTGTATGAACACTTTCTTTTATGTGGGGTTTTGTTTTATGGAGAATGAGCAGTTAGAAAGCTATGCATGATTGCTTGAACAGCTGAAATCTTTGTATACTGATGGTATATATCCGCAGGTTATAGTAACAGACTGCGAGTTGATATTGATTATAGCATGTTCAACTGTTTTTCTATATACCAAGCGCATTGTCTATCTATTTTATGTCAATGCTAATGTTCAAGCGCAGGCAGAAGATGTATGGGGCAAAGGAAAGGAAGAAGCTCTCCAATTTGTTGCAGAGTGGAAGGAGATTATCTACAGTGGTATACGGAATATCTACGAAACTCGATGGACAGCTTTAGAGGACAAATACGATACTTATCCAGCCCTCATCCAGTACCTGAAGGAGATATGGCTGAATCTGTACAAGGAAAATCTAGTACAAGCATTGATCAACCGATATGCACACTACAGGAACTGGTGACATCTAGAGTTGAAGGTATGCATAACATTTTGAAGATATACTTACAAGTATCTACAGGAGATTTGAAGAGAGTATATGACAGAATTCTCCTTCTCCTGAATAACCAGCATGTGGAAATTGAAGCTGAAATCGCTAACAACAAGTACTGTACACTGCATACCAGTAAAGACTCGTTTTACACTCCATTACTAGGACGGGTATCTAATTTTGCCCTTGGAAAACTCTGGGACCAGAAGTATCAACTTACTGTACCAGGAGCACTTGAAAAATGCACCAACAGCTTTACAAATAGTATGGGAATGCCATGCTCTCATTGTATGCAAGTACGTATACGTGAAAATGGGGTATTACAACTCGAAGATATTCATCGTCATTGGCATTTAACTCCTCTACTAAGAGCTGTTACTGAGCCTCTTATTCTTGAGCCAGCTATTGCTTGTACCCATGGCAGGCCAGCAGCGCTAACAGCAGCATTACACGGTCCTCCCAACCGTTCTGCACGTGTACATGCTTTAGCTGCATCTTCCAACCACCGCAAGCCTAGTAACTTTGAGTTATTATTGCATCTACAAACTTGAAATCAACACTGAAATGCTAGGCATGATCTCTAAATCTCTTTCCTCTCTTTCCAGCTACTATCTCTATTGTATCTAAACAACAGTCCTTCTTCTTTAGTAATATCAGACCTGTGAAATTAGTAAAACTGGCTTGTGGCAATAGTAAAATCTCCCTGTAACATTAGCAAAACTTCCTGTGGCAATAGAATGAGCCTTAAGAATTACAGTGACACATGGAGTAAGCTGCCCTGTTTACTCCTGAGCAGAACAGCATTGCAGAACAGATCAACAGAACTATCATTGAGCAAGCAAAGGCTATGCTACTCAGTATAAACCTCTCATTAGAGTTTTAGCCAGAAGTGGTATGCATAGCAACATATCTACAGAACTGAACACTAGTTAGAGGTGACGAGAGGACTCTAGAAGAGCTATGGAGTAGCAAGAAACCTAACCTCTCACACTTATAGGCATTTGGCTGTAACACCTATACCTTGACCCCAAAAGTACTCTGAAGCAAGCTTGAGAAGAATTCAAAGAAGTATTTCCTTATTGAATATGAAATTACATCAGCCCATTACTGACTATAGGATTCAGAGACCAGGAAGGTAATCGTAGCTACTGACATTGAGTTTAATAAGCAAGAGGCTCCAGTAGCAACTTACAAACCTCTTATACCTGATGTCAAACTACCATTTGAGTTGGAATTTGATATTCAACATCAGAAGGCTGCTGAAGATATAGGGGACACTATAGTAGTCCAGCAGATTACAGACCCTGAGCGAACATAACCATGTCAGACATAGTAGAACTTCAGACATACCTGGAAGCAGTAGGAGACCAGAACTATGGACAGCAGTAGGAGGTGGCCATTCGTTAAGAATTAGACTCTCCAGATACTAATGGCAACTAGCAATTAGAAGACTTACCTTTGAACCGCAAGGCAGTTACTTCAAAGTAAGTCTTCAAAGTGAAAAGCTACTTGGATGGCTTGATAGATCACCTCAAGGCACAACTAGTTGCTAGAGGCTATACCTAGCAATATGGTATCAATTATACAGAGACATTTGCACCTACTGTCCACCTAACCTCTGTTTAATTTCTCTTAGCTATAGCAGCTAGAGAGAACTTGACAGTACACCAGATGGATGTCAAAAGTACTTATCTGGCAGATACTATGGATGAGGAGATTTACATACAATCGCCAAAGGGATTAGACACCCATGGAAAGATATATCACCTTATAAAAAGCCTGTATGGACTTAAGCAATTGGCCCAAGTATGGAACCACAGGTTTCAGAACCACCTAATAGCCCACAGGTACAAGCAGCTATACTCGGACTATAGCTTATTCTGCAATGGAAAGATTCTAATCGCTACCTATATAGACGATCTAGCAATGGCGGAACCCCACGACCTCTAGGCACTAAAAGAGTTCAAAACAATACTATATTCAACATTCAATATGAAAGATCTAGAAGAATGCAAACATCTTCTAGGAATGAGCATTGAGTGAAGACCAGATAGAGTAATTTCAATTGGGTAGCAAGGTTATATTGAAGTTGCACTACAAGAATTCAGGCTATAGCATTGTAAACCAGTTGTAACACCTATGGAACTCAGCCGGAAACTTCTTCCAGCAACAGATAAAGACTTGCAATGCAGCCAAGTAGCCTACCAGTACCTAATAGGTAAGCTTATGTGGGTTATGTTAACTATATAGCCAGATATATACTTTACTATTGGCTAGCTCTCTCAATTTAATACGAACCCTACAGAAATACATTGGATCACTGTCAAGCAGGTACTTGGATATCTCAGCAGCACAAAAGAAGTAAGAATACACTATAGCAAGAGTGGCAGAAGCCTCACAGGCTACTCAGACAGTGATTTTGCAAAAGATATTACCTGGAAAAGTACTTCTGAATGCCTATTCATGCTAGCTAGAGGCACTATTACTTGGACAAGCAAGAAACAACCTCTTATCACTTTGTCAACTGCAGAGGCAGTGTATATTGCATACAGCGAAAAGTAAAAGAAGCAGCATAGCTGTAGCAGCTGTGTTTAAATACCCAGCAAGCTAACTGCTTATTAAAGAACGAATCGGTTTAGCTAAGAGACAATAATCAAGCCTGTCTAACTATAGTTAAGAACCCCAAACATTATGGCCATACTAAGGTCATTGACATCTGTTACCACTATGTGCAAGACCTTATTGTTCATAATGTTGTTACACCAAAGTACGTTCCTACAAGGAACATGCTAGCCGACGGACTCATCAAGACATTACCCCAAGATCAGCTAGAGGAACATAGAAAGGCCTATGATCTGTGGTAAGCCCACTACAGCGTCACTGGGCAAGTGGGAGTATTGTAGTTAGTATTTGCATGCCGCCATCAGTACCAAAAGCTTCTAACTTGGAAGCTTACTACCTGTAGCAATGCTGGCATCAACATATAAGTTGTTTAGAACCCCTTTGTAGCATATAGTTAGTTGTCACTTTCAATATAGTCATTCTTTAACTAGCTTTTGCTCTTGTACATAATCGATTCTACAATAAAATTAGTGAGGAAATAGCTATAAATACTACATTAAGATCCTAGCGATCGTGTCTTTCCTTCTCTCTTCCCTGAATGTCTTGTTAGTTTAGCAATAAAGCTTCATACCAAAAATCTTAACCTAAAGATATCTTTTAATATAGTTACAGTACGACCGTTTTACTATCTTGATATACAGGATCAATATAACTATCTTATAGTTATCCCAAGAATGACTTATCATATACCTGAACACTAAGATAAACTAGGAGACGAGACCTCATCAAAGTTAAATCATCACATGAATGTCACTTAGTTAAAGTATCGGTTAATAATCGAAGTACTACTATAAAATCATTTTGTAAACAATTTTGAACAACAGTAGAATGACTGGCCTCAAATATCAAGATAAAGTCCTGGCTAAACATCTTTGTCAGTTTCATAACCTGTTTTGCCTATGTCATTGCAAAGAACTTGCTCCATTAATTGTGGAAGATAAAGCTCTATACCAGACTGCAAAAATTGCACTCAAATACTTATAACAATATAACATATACCAAATTAAATGGTTATCCAATAGCTTAAACCTCAATTGTATTGAGAATTTGTAGCCAAAAATGAAATGTAGCATTACTAGAGCAGTACAAGTTAAAAAACAAGGGAAAATGCTTCAGTTTTTATCTTTTCTTTGAAGTGATATTGTGTTAGCTAATTTTAACAAGTTTATTGAAAGTATGCCAAACTGTTGCAAAGAAGTTACTAAGTCTAAAGAAGGTCATATTTACTAATAGCTAGCTATTTTTGTAAATAATTTTTATTTATAATACCTAATATCTTTCTGAGAGTTCTCTTGTCACAGATATCTCGAGCCTCATCAGGAACACCACGGACACAGGAGTGGCACTAGCACCATTGGACCGGACCATGAACCTGTAGGGTTAGAGATGGCATGAACGACTCAGCAAGGATAAACCGAATACGAGGGTGGACAGTACTTGCCATAGGCGAGTGGGGGCCAGAGCAAGGGTTCGCACAATCAGCGCTCTCAGCGCTGAGAGCGTAACCTACGGTAACTCAGTAAATTACCTATACTCCAGTCAAGACAATAACCTTAGCCAGCCATACAACTGTTAAGCGGCCTAGCCAGGAATGAACCAGTTAGTAGAAACTACCACAACTCACGAGCATGGAATCGTTGGTCATAGGAAAAGGACTAGGAGAGCTAAAAGATACTCAGCAGCTGAAGGATATATTAGCTAGGTGTAGTGGGCAGCTCTAGTATGGACAGAGAGTTATGAGTTGCGACGACTCAAGTTTTATTAATGGACTCGACGTAAGTCAAGTGTGAGTCATGCTGAGGAGAAAACACATCAATTGGTATGAATTACCCGTTGACAGGTGGCCAAGAGATCAGTGAAGAAATAGCTATAAATACAGTATCAGGATCTCAGGGAAAGCGTCTTTCCTTCCCTCTTCACTAAATGTTTTGTTAGTTCAGCAATATAAGCTTCGTACCAAGAATAATCGCCTAAGATATCATTCGATATAGTTACAGCAGAACTGTTTCACTGTTCTAGTATATGGGACCAACTAAGGAATTGTCTTATATTTTTCAGTTACTAGGCTCTACTATTTTAAATGTTATACCTCTAGTAAGTTCTATTGTAGTTAGTAACTAGACACTACTTTATTTCAGTACTTTTACTAACTTCAGAAACTTTTGACTTAATTATGCTCAGAAGCCTCTAATTTGAAGACTTGAGCTATATTGACTTCAGTATATAAAGCTGTCTAGAACTTCTAGTAGCCTATAATTTATTGTCATTTTTATATAGCTATTCTCTATAAAGTTAAATCTTAGCTCTTATTTACTTTATATATAGTCTATACTCTAACAAGTTCCATTACTATTTATATTTGGTAACCAGTTCTCTTAATCATATACTATACTAAATAAAGTTCTATTTGCAATCTAATTTAATAATTTTTGAGCCACTCTTATATTTGTAACATTTTATAGCTTGAGGTCTAAAATATTTATAATAATAAAAAAAAGATAAAAAGAACTAAGTTAATCTTGATTAACTGAATAAAGCTAAAGAATAAATTAGTTAAAAGCAATAATATAATAGTAAAGACTTCAAATATTATTGAATAGGTGATATTAGTATATATTACTTAAAATTGAATTTATTCAAAGTGACTTAATTTGTAAATGTGTTTTTTTCATTACTGGAGACCAAAATTACTTTCAAGCTAGAATTTAACAAAGTAATATTTAATTATATTTTTCAATATCTTGAGCAATAAACTTGAATTATTAAATAACTAATAATATTCAATAAAGAGAAAAAGAAAAGCACTTTTTATTACCTTCTAAAGACTTTCTATAATTGTTTTTTATTAAATTTTTTATTATCTGCTATTGAGTAATTGTATACCATATTACCATTATACTAAAATATAATTTCTAATCTGAATTTCAATTAAGAAGACCTGAATTATATTGTGACTTATACTATTCTTATTTCTATATAATCATTATATAGCTTTTATCAAAATTTGCTCTAAAGCCAGACTATCTAAATTACTAAAACAGTATGAATAATATCAGGCTAAATACTAAGCATAGTCACAGTGATGTTATGAGGCTCTTAAGACTAAAGTAATAAAGATATAATACTTCACATTACTTTGTGTGATGAAATGAAATTTTAATGGTAAAACTTATTGTAGAACTAATTGTTACTTTTCCCAGAAGTAGTCTCTTATATATACATTATGGAAAGGAGATTACAGTTCCTTGGTATACTAACTGTATGCAGCATAATAGTACATTGTTGCCAAGCTAGAGTTCCAGCTCTTAAGACTTTATATTATAATTTTTTACTCCTAACTATCATATTCTTTAGCTTTCTTAACTAGTCAAGAGTTTATTAGCTTCTTCTTTTAATTTGTTTATAGCTTATTTTAGTTTATAAGACTTTATAGTTTATTAATTACTCTTTGTATTGCTTTTTTAGTATTATTATAACTAGTTAAGTCTATTAAGTAAGAACTGTCCAATTAGGCTATTTTCTTATATTTTTTAGTTGCTGTATACAGTATGCAGAATATAGACTTTGGTAACCTATATTTTATTACTTCTAGTATTATATTTTTGGTAAGTCTCATTACTACTTATATTCAATAATTTGCTCTTTTAGCCATATATTATACTTGATGAAACTTTGCAATTTAATTATATAATTCCTATATCACTTTCTATAATAATGAAGACTTTAGATATTGTAGAATAAACAATACCAGTATATATTATTTAGACTTATAAGTATTTAAAATAACTTAATTTGTAAATATTATCTTTTTATTGCCAGGAACTAAAATTACTTTCTAGCTAGAATTGAATAGGATAGTATATAATTTTGTAATTGATATTTTAGATAATAAAACTTGGATTTTTTAAATCACAATTAACATTTAATAAAGAGTAAAGAAAAGTACTTTCATTACTCTTTAAGTGTTCTTTATAGTTACTCTTTATCAAGTTACTTATTACTTACTATTAGGTAATTATATACTATATTATTATCATATTAAAATATAACTTGAAATTTGAATTCCTATTACAAATATTTTAAGACTTACTAGAATAGTACTATAGATATGAAAGTAGTGTTATTACTATTAGATTAAGTCATAACTCTATAGAATTAAGGACAGTATATACAGTTTGACAAAAATAAACTAAATATAAGAATAGATAGTATTTACCAGAAACAAGTAAGGGCTAAAGTGAGGTTTACACAATTAGTGCTTTTAGCACTAAGAGCACAACCTGTAATAACTCAATTAATTATCTACATTCTAGTTAAAGCAACAGCCTTAGCCAGCTACATGACTGTTGGGCAAGCTAATCAGAAAATGATCCATCAATAGAAAGCTTTACTACTTACAAGATCTTGAATCATTAAATAAGGAAAAAAGACCAATGAAGCTGAAAGATATTTATCAGCTGAAGAATAGATCAACTAGGTATAGTGAGCAGTTTGAGTATAAAAGAAAAGTTATAAGTCATGATAACTTAGATTTTATTATTAGACTTGATATGAGTTATATTGTGAATTATACTAAAGAGTATACATACTAAGTAGTATAAGTTGCCTATTAGCAAGTAGTCAAGAGATTAGTGAAGAGATAGTTATAAATACTGTATCAAGTTCTTAGAGAAAGCATTTTTCTATCTTTCTTTATTGAATATCTTATTAATTTAGTAATTAAGCTTAATATAAAGAATTATTTCTTAAAATATCTTTTGATATAGTTGTAATAAAACTGTTTTACTATCTTAATATACAGGACTAATATAATTGTCCTATAGTTACTTTGCAAATACCTTGCTATATACTTAAATACTTAAAATAACTAAAAAGATGAAACCCTATTAAAGTCAGATTGTCACAATTCCAAATAAGAAAATCTGAGTTATACTATAACTCATTTCTCTCTTATCTTTGTAGAATTATTATATAACTCACCACTTTTGACTAATATGTTCTTTAACTTTCTTAGCTAGTTAGAAGTCTATTAGTTTTTCTTCTTAGCCACTTCTAGCCTATCTCTAACCAAGTATCTTTGTAGTTTATCTCATACTCTTTATATTACTATCTTAATATTATTATAATTAGCTGAGTCTGTAAAACAAGAGCTTCTTAATTAAGATATTATCTTATATTTTTTAGTTACTATATACAATATACAGTATACAAACTTGATAACTTATACTTTATTACTTTGGGTACTATGTCTTCAGTATGTTCTCATACTACTTATATTTTGTGATAAACTGTTTTAACTATATACTATACCTAATAAGACCGTATTTATGAACTAATTCAATCATTCTTACACTATTTCTATCATAAACTTCTTAAGCCTCAAGTTACAGAATGCTACAAATATAGAAGTAGTATAGAAACTTTTAGTTAAATTGCAAACAAAAACCTATTAAGTATAATATATAGCTACAAGATTCAATTACTAAATATAAGCAGTAATAGAACTTACTAAGTATATGCTATCTAAAGTAATAAGGCATAAGCTATTAAAATTATACACTTTGCACTATATATAACGACTAAAAAATATAAGACAATACCCTAGTTAGATAGCTCTTACTTAGTGAACTTAGCCAATTACAACAATACTAAGAAAGCAATATGAAGAATAACTGACTAAATACAAAGACCTCTGGTTAAGAATAAGCTAGAAGTAACCAAGAAAGGGAGCTAATGAACTTTGATTAGCTAAGATAGCTAAAAAATATATTAGTCAGAAGTATTGAGTTATACTATGATTTTATAAAAGGAAGGTATTAGTCATAATACAACTCAGGTTTCCTTATTTGGAATTCAGATTATAAGTTATATCTTAATGTAATTATAATATGGTATATAATCAAATGATAATAAGTAATTAATAACTTAATAAAAGGCAACTATAAAGAGTGCTTGAAGAGCAATAGAAAATACTTTTCCTCTCTACTTTATTAAACATTATTATTACTTAGTAATTTATGTTTTATTGTTCAAGATATAAAAAGATAGTTACATATTATCTTATTAAATCTTAACTGGAAAGTGACTCTAGTCTCTAGTAACAAGAAGACTCTACTTACAAATTAAATTTCTTTAAATATTTCAAGTCTTAATTAATATATACTAGTATTACCTATCCCATGACATCTGAAGCCTTCACTATGATTATTTTCATATTTGTGGCATCCTGTAGTTTAGGGATTAAGATATCTATCATACTACTATATTCACAATATTTTATAGCTTAAAGCTTAAGATTATTACTAAAGTAAAAATAATATAAACTATACAATAATTTAAGTCTTCTTGATTAAGATTTGAATTATAAGTTATACTCTATTATTATAGTAATAAGGTATATAACTACTCAATTGTAAGCAATAAAAGCTTATTAAAGAACAACTATAAAGAATACTTAGAGAACAATAGAAAGTACTTTGCTTTTAATTTTCAACAAATATTTTCTAGTCAAGTAGTATTTTCAACAGAATTTAACTTTATTACCTGAGTTATCTTTGTATAAAGCCATATACTGCTTAATTAAATTCTACCTAAAATATAATATTAGTTTTTAACTTCATGAAGATTAAAACTATAATATAAATTATCTTGAACACTTTTAAATTCAAGTAATATATGTTACTACTACTTACTTTATAATATCCAAAGTCTTTACTATTATATTAAGGTAAATTGTTTGATTGCAAATTTATGGTAAAGTATTACTAAACTAGAAACTTATCAATTTATCATTTTACTTTATTATAATAATTATAATTATTTTTAATACAATTTACAGTAAGAACTAAAATATGAAGTATAAATACTATTGATATAGTTTTAGCTAAATCTGTATACTGAATAAAATATATTTATGATCAATTACGAAATGGCCTATCTTATAAAGTTATATAATAATTTGTAAATAGTATAAATTTTAGACAGGCCCATACTATAGCACAAGACAGTAATATAAAGTAAGTATTTATAAACTATAATACATAATTACTAGAAAAAAAGAAGACTTATAAATATAAATATAAAATCTATTACAATTTTAAACTACTATAGTACTCAATTTGACCTTAGCCTTAATAACCTATTTACTTACTTTTTGTACCTGCTTCTTATATCCAGCTTAACTTATTTCAGACTATTTAACTAAATATTTACTCTAGACTCAGATTTCAGCCCTCTTGCAACTAGTTTATACCAGTAGTTATTTTGGCTGTAGTTATTTTACTTTAGTATACTGTGTATTGATAGTTAGTATAATAAGTAGAGATTTAAGGTGTAGAAGTAATAGAGCAAGCTAATTGTATTTCTTTATTTTAGTAAAATTGATATGAAGATATTTAAAAAGAGCATAATAAATATTACTGCATTTAATATCATTTTAAGAGTATTAACAGTATTTGTTATTGTATTTACTAGTATTATATTTGCAGGATATAGTAATTTAAAGAGTTGATAAAGATTTGACTACTATAGTATATAGTATAATAATTATATTATTAGTATTAGCTTTAATTTCTGTTTAGAAAGTAATAGCAAAGTTATTAAGTATTCAGTTCAGTTCATAAATTAAATATAAGTGATCAAGGACCTTTAATTTTATCTTAAGTTGATATCTATTAGTATAGAATATATTCAATATAAAATAGAATATATAATAATTATCTATAATATATTGATTCTACTAAAGTACTTTCAAGGTAAATATATCCTCTATTTGAAAGAATTTAATAGTATGTTGATAGCTATAGGCCTCTACTATTGTATTTTGAACACCAATTCCATATTTCTAAACTTGTTATTTTATCAGGATATATTTTAATATTGAAGAAAAGTTAGATATTCAAAGTCAAGAATTAATATTGATCTTGTTATTGATATAACTATCATAATTATAAAGTTGATCTAAATCAAAATAATTCTTATTAAGTAAAGTATTATCAGAACCTAGACTCTTATTCTGGAACTTAGTAATATGATAAATATAGGCAAAAATATAATCTTCTTATTATAATAAATAGTGAAATATTATTATATAGAAAGATAGCTTATTCAGTAAAGCTAAATATAGTTGTTAATTTATTACTCGTACTATATTTTGTAAAATAATAGCTTAATTAGTATAATCAGTCTTATCTTTTTAGGTTTAAGGCTTTAATTTAATACTTTCATTTGATTACTTAATTATATTCTGAGTTTAAGGAGTCTTAAGATATTCACTAATGATATAAATATAATGATAAAAAAGTAAAGTAGCTGGAACACTTTTGAACTCTATATTATTATCATATTGAAGAATTCTCAGAACTTTAAAACAATTAAATCAAAATGCAAAATAAATCATAACTTTATTAGTCTTTTTACAGTACAATAAAAATAGAGATGAGTATTTGTTAAAATAATCTTTGATATATAAAATCCATTTATATAAACTATTAGACTCATAATGAAAATTAATAATGTTAATTTAAATACATTCAAGAATAGAGGATAAAATATTTGAAGTAAAAGAAGGACAGGAATAAATAGACTTATTAACTAAACAATTTTAATAGCAAGTAAAAAGTTAAGTTACTTTCTTTTTGGTAATCTTATAATAGTATTGTTTTAAGGCTACAAAAGTTTTATTAATGCTAGTATATACAAGTTGTAAATATTTTTTCTTAGTTTATTTCAAGACTTTATAGTTATAGATAATATATTTTACAGGTTTATTATTATGTGACTTTTGAAATAGTTGACTATTATATAGAAAAAATAATTTAGAGACCTTTTTTTTCTATTTCTACTGTTATTAGCAAATTTCTAAATTATTAGAAGGTTTATCTGTAAGATTTCAAAGCTAGTATCAATAGTTTGAATATTTTGCAGTATTAATTTAGTATTAGTTTTTTTGTTGAGAATTATTGTAGAATTTTTGATTTCAGTAGTAAATACTAGATAAGAGTCAATTACTAAAGCTATAAGAAATTTTGATGACTTTGTAATAGTGGAAGTATGTGTAAAGCAAAGTATTTAAATAGTGAATAAGTAGTAGATAGATTAAAAAATTGAGGTAAGGGAAAGATCTATTTATACTTAAGTCTAGCACTTTTAATTTCTGTCTTCAAGGTGAGAAAAGTAATAAAGAACTTTATTTGACTTTTAAACTTCATTATAGCTAATATTGGAACAATGCAGTTTAGTTTAAACTTAACTACATCATAAGTATATGGCTTAGCTATTATGACTTTACATTTTTGTAGGTTTAAAGCTATCTTAAATTTATAGTACTGTAGCTACTATAGTTAATTATACATGTTTAAAATCTCCCCTACATTTGCCAATACTATTGCAGTAAGCTAACTTACTTTCTAAATAGTATAGCTTATTTCAGAAGTGATATATTGTTGAAATAATGTATTTACTTTCAAAATTACAGTATTACTTCACAACTAGTCTTGAATAAATAAATATAATAATAGTAAAGAAGTTCTCAATTACTTTAAGTGCTTAAGGTTTAAGTTGAACTTATACGTGTTTTCTATTTACTTGTGACAATCTGACTCTGATGAGGTTTCATCTCTTAGTTGTCTTAGGTGTTCAGGTATATGATAAGGCGTTTTAGAGATAACTGTGAGACAGTTATATTAGTTCTGTATATTAGGATAGTGAAATAGTTCTGCTGCAACTTATATCCAATAATATCTTGGGCGATGATTCTTCATACGAAGCTTATATTGCTTAAACTAATAAGATACTTAGTGAAGAGGGAAGGAAAGATGCTTTCCCTGAGATTCCAACGCTATATTTATAGTCACCTCTTCACTAATTTCTTGGTTACCTACCAATGGGCGACTCATACCAATTGATGCATTCTCTTCTCAGTGTGACTCATATCTGAGTCACACCAAGCTCATTAATGAAACCTGAGTCATCACGACTCATATCTTTCCATCTATACTAGAGCTGCCTACTATACCAAGCTGACTTGTCTTTTGGCTGCCAAGTGTTTTTCAGCTTTCTTAGTTCTTCTTCTACGACCAATGGTTCCGTGCCCATGAGTCGTGGTAGCTCTTACTGGCTGGTCCATTTCTGGCTGGGCCATTTAGTAGTCATGTAACTGGTTAAGATCATTGCCTTAACCAGGATATAGGTAATTTATTGAGTTGCCGTGGGTCACACTCTTAGCGCTGAGAGTGCTAATTGCGCAAACTCTTGCTCTGGCCCCTACTCACCCACAGCAAATACTGCCTAATCTCATATTCAGTTCATTTTTGCTGAGCCGTTTGTGCCGTCTCTAACCCTATAGGTTTATGGTCTAGCTTAATGGTAATAGTTCTACTTCTGTGTCTGTGGTGTTCCTGATAAGACTTGAGATGTTTGTGACATTACTATTATTTAGTTTTGATAGATCTAGCTATAAAAGTATAACTAGCTAATTTATTTTGAGATTCTAGTATGTTTGTAAGCATTTAGTACTATACTTATCTACTAGAGATGTGTAGAGCTTATAGCTATAAAAGATTCTATAAAAGCTAGTTTTAAAAGTTTTTGAACTTATTCTTTAGATTATCACAAATATCTTGAGCTTTATCAGAATAATACTATGAATATGGGAGTGGCATTGGTTACTATTAGATCAGATCATGATTCTATGGAATTAGGGATGGCACAAATAGTTTGACAAAGATAAACTGAATATAAAGATAGATGGCACTTGTCAGAGGCAAGTGAAAGCCAAGACGGGGCTTATATAATCAATACTCTTAGCACCAAGAGCACAAACTGTGGCAACTTAATAAATTACCCACACTTCAGTCAAGACAATAACTTTAGCTAGCCACATAAATGCCAAGCAACCTAATTGGGAAGCTGTTAACTATGGGAAAGCTCTATATACTACAGGATCTTAAACTGTTCAATTTAAATAAGGAATTAAGGGAGCCTAAAGATACTTAGCAATTGAAAAACATATTAGCTAGATATAGTGAATAGTTTAAGTATAAATAGGGAGTTATTAGTTATGACAACTTAGGTTCCATTATTAGACTTAGTATGAGTCATGTTGTGAGTCACACTAAAAGGTATATATATTAAGTTGTATGAGTTATCTATTAGTAAGTAGCTAAGAGATTAGTAAAGAAGTAACTATAAATACTATGTTGAGATCTTAGAGAAAGTGCCTTTTCTTTACTCTTTACTGAATGTCTTGTTAGTTTAGTAATTAAACTTTGTACCAAGAATTATCACTTAAGGTATTATTTGATTTAAGTTACAGTAAAACCATTTTGCTATCATAGTATAATGGATTAATATAACTGTTTGATAGTTACCTCACGAACTCTTTACCATGTACCTGAACGTTCAAGACAAACTAGAAGATAAAACCTTACCAGAGTCAGATTGTCACATAGACCTTGCTTAGGCTTTTACTTCACCGAATTCCACTTAAGGCGGCACCTGCCAGCTTACCTATTGCCCTACGGGGGAAACGTCTGATGGGGTAAGGTTTTACCGAGGCCTAGGTAAGAGTCCGAAAACTTTCGGTAGCAGCGTACATTGGTAGCCCGTTCAGCCTTAGTGGAGGCGGAAAAGAAAACAAGCCTATCACTTATAGCCCCTCAGCCTCGTCACGTGTCATTTGCCGACCGTAACTGCGGGGTTCTCCACTCATCGATTTTCCCATCTCAGCCTCCTCATCGTTCGGTCCTAACCAGAGCCAAACGCAAACACGAAACTGAACTAGTTCTCTAAAAACACTCTACATCGTAAGCGAACAGCGAAGAGAACAAAAACCAAGCTCATTAAACGAAATGTCGCCGGCTAGTACTGGCTCTTTCCCCCGACTAGTCTCCTCCCGACCCGACCAAGTTCCAGACATGACGTACTGGACTTGTGTGCGCACCCCTTTTCCCCCTCCATTCCAAATGAATCAATCTGCGTCACCCTGCTTACCAAGCCAAATCCTACAGTGTAAAGAAGACTGCGGAATCCTTAACTCAAACCCAAGTGGGGGACAAGAACTGAAGTGCGAGGAATGCGGACATATCCTCTGCGGGATGTGCAGGGTGGATGAAACAGATAAGGCAGCTCCTTCGGGTACTGGGCCTTTGAATGGAATTAGGGGGATAGTGCAGGAACCTAATATGACTGGATGGTGGACTTGTGTACGTTTTGACCTTTGTTGTTGTTGTTGTTTTCAGTTACCGGAGGTAGCCGAAGTTGTGTTGCTAGCTAACTTACCTTGGGGTCTCAGTGTCAGTGTGGGGAGACCTCGGACCCAGGGGTCGCCCCAGATGTATGCGCCACGTGTGTCCACCGTAGATGCGACGGTTGCGAGACGATTTGAAGGCTCGCCTGTTGGTTGATCGCATTGATGTGGTGGCCAATGGTGCGGCAATGCGAATAAGGGCTGAGACCGCCACAAGTCTCATGGTTCGGAACTTCGCGATGCCGACCCCTATTGTCCTCTTGAGCGGCACGAAGAGGCAGCATATATGTAGAGGCAATGCCTCGTAGCTGGAATTAAGACAACCAAAAAAATTAATTCACTACCTACAATTACTTCCGCCTTCGCCGTGCTTCCACCAACATCGCCCAAAGTGTTACATATATAGGCCATGGATAAGTGCCCTAGGTTACCTCTGTAATCAGGCCCTAGGCTAGCTCCGCCCTGCTGTGCGTAAGGTATGGGCCTGCCTACATATGCTCTACGGATGTTTACTCTAATGTCCCGCAACTCCTGGAACCTTAGTCGAGTACATATTCTGGAAAAAAACCACAAGCAATGTGCCCGAATTTTAAACACAAAATGTTTGACAGAAATTATATCCCCCGTTCCTCAGCTTGGACGGGCGCACTGTCGCTATTACGAATCCACGTGACATTTCGAACAACGAGGCTGACAGTTCGGAGGAGGCTGGTGTCCTTGCAAGACTGGAGTTTTCTTTGAAACTGAAGTACTATCCGATCAGGAGCCTACCTCTATCGTTCTGCACGCAATTACGTATTAGAAGGGAAAATGGAGGGGTTAGATCCGTTTGAAAGACCATATAGAACACGCACTACCCTCTGGGATGACAAGTTCACGAAAAGGCAAGAGCGAGGCTACCGCTCGGAATATACCAGGCACACCACTGCCACCGACTTTGAAGGGATTCTAGACTCTTTCCTAACGTACCGGGTTAACCGCCTCGAACCGCCCCCGTTCGCTTACCGTGCTTTGTCGGACTTTCTACGCCTTGCAAGACTCGCCGACCTGACTAATCCCACAGCTACTTCTCCATCTTCTACGAGACCCGTGGCACGGAAAACCTTGGTGGACGATAGAAGAGAACTGACTGATAGGTTCTCTTCGCGTAATTGGGATAACTACCGCAGCTATCCGCCAGAGGGGAGGAACCGGTGCTTAAAACTCTGCGATGAACGAGAGTTGTACCTGAAGCTAAGTGAGAATGTGGGAAGTCCTCCGAAGGAACATGGCCCGTGTATCGGGCTATTCAGGGACGCTGACACTCCTCTCTACATTTTCTTAGCGCGGAGATAACGGTGCTGAGCGTCGGACCATGTATGTTCCTCTGGAGAGCTGGAAGGGATCTGTCGAATTGAACTGAGAATACAGTATAGATACACTCAGGACTTAACACCTCTTTGCGCTCTAGCACTTGTTGCCACTGTCTCCCAGGCCCAAGTACAGATTTTACGAGACTTTTTACAAAGATATATTTCATACCAGCCATACATCGGGGTATCCGCCGTAAGTCGTCTCACGTAAAGATGTCAAGCTACCCTTTTGCCTCTGTTCATGAAGGCCGATGACCTCATTGGAAGGTTTGACAGCCATATGGATTTGCCATGGAATTCCATTTTCCATACTACGTCATACGAGAGAGTACTATTTGCGGATCTGATTCGAGGAAAATACGCCACTCTGGACCGCTTTTCCCAACAGTTCTGGAGGCGGGTGGGACGAAATGTCTCTACGAAGCCCAAACATCATTTCTCGTGACTGGTATTGATGAGTGGGTTTGGACAGCATATTGCTTAACCGAGTCTTACTTTGGTGATACAAAGGACACCGCAGAGGAGTATGAAAGCGCCAAACTCGATGCACTGTCCGGAGGAGGAATGCGACTGAATCTACCTGCTTGGAACCCAAGAGATTACGTTTTAAAAATCCTCCAGCGACGATTTAAGCAGGTTGTAAGGGAGTGGAGCAATGTTGTCTTCGTATTCGAGAAACGATTAGTGTCACACGTAATTATACTTGCCACTACAGCTTGCTGCCGAGACAGGGGAATACCGGCTAACAAGCTACAGGACAAAAGAATCTTTGATGAGGCAAAATATACCAATCTCTTCGAAGACGACACCTTTAGCAACACAAAAGAGTTTAGCTGGACCGTCCAGGTCCTCCAAACGCTCCACAACTCTTTGGTGCGCACCATAGAGGCATGGGAGCAGTTTGAGAGTTTGCATAGTAGATACTTCTATATCAAGGAAAACCAGTCAATGCAAAGCAGCTGGGAAACATACCTGACAAACATCGACAAGGATGTAGTTGAGCTTAGGTCTCTGCGCCGGTCTCTGCAGCAGAAGATCGAGATATTTGATAATATTCGAAATAATGTAGGCTGACCCTTTGTGTACAACAAGTGCTCCCCTAGTCTTTCTTTTCACATGGCCATCCAATCTAACCCCTAGAAAACCTGGGCAGGTTCTGAGTGCGTCCGCACTCGCCGAAACTCGGCTTGCCACAAAACAGGGGAATCGCCTTATGATGTTAACAATAGTAACGATTGTATGTGTGGAGAATGACCCCTAATTGCTAGAAATATGCTCTCTTAACATATTTCTATTTGCTTCTTAGGTTTATCTGCCGTTGTCATTGGTCACAGTGAGTAACCCGATGTTTTGGAACTCTGACGATATTCTGTTAAGATCACATAGGCAGCTTTCAGCATGGGCGTTCTACCGAAGAGTGTGTCGCTAAAACACTATTTTATTACCCTTGTCGTTGTTTGCGGCGTCACCCTACCAGTCGCCTTTAATCTGAGCAATATGCGAGCCCTCTGGATAAAGCAGAAGACTAAGCGCTTGAGGGGTTTTCCGCGACAACAGGTTGTCAGCCTTGGTGCTATTCCGTGAGGCAATAGTGCCACAACTTGAAGATTAAAGTCCCATAAACAGTTCTGACTGCAGTCTAATTTTCTTCCCAAATGTTTCTTTAACACATGAAAAGCACTTTATAAGTACCGTGGTTCCATAGGTAATGTGCCATGACGGGTTGTGTGCCATTTTTCGATTCCTACATTTTCTACTCACGAATTTTATCCAATCCAACAACTAAAACTTCCACCTAACAATAAGCAATGCTTAATTTTTTTCTAGGGTGCAACTGTAAAAATGTGCAATAGTGTTGCCTTAGTGGTGCTAGTAATATCGCTTGGTGAGAAACCTCTACCAAGCTGACATTCTGGGCCAAACAGATTAGCAGCCTAAAATACAGACTGAAATAACTCCTTGTAGGTCAGTATGTAAGATGAAAGGCATCCCATGAGGGGCTAAGGCCTATGCTAGCTCCAATATAAAAATTTCAGCCAACAATTCATTGAATTTAAGCCTCGAATTTTAGGATTTCAGCAACTAGGTCTTGTGGAGGTTGAGCACATGCACTTGAAAGCAGTGTTCTAATAAGGTGGGAATCAGGGCTATAGCACTACTCTGGGACTCAAAACGGATTACAGAAATGTCATCGGAGACTCTTTAGATCCCATACTATATGGCCCATAATCGATTTGGTTGGCTTAAAGCTTTTGGCCGGTTCAGTCGGGAAAGTTTTGAAAATGGCACACAGCCCGTCATGGCACATTACCCATGGAACCATAGTACCGGTGTGTTCTGTAAATTCGTACTCTTGAGACGCGCTTGTGATTCTTTCGAAAGTTCATATCCCGCCCGCAAGCCTTTCTCTATGCTATCTCGGCCATCTTCCCTTGGTGGTGTCGATATAGCATCATGGGCATCAAGCTTCTAGTGTTCTCAAACAGTATCCAGTGGGATAGGAACTACAGATAGTACTCTGTGACTTCTGTGACACTCTAAGTCTTGAGTGGATGTAGGTTCGGGAGCCTTCCGTTGCCGTAGGTTGAAACTCTAATGGAAGTTTGACATCGCAATCTTCATATAGCGCGTTTCCACAATCTTCCTCTTATGTGGGTTTTACATGCTCATATCTGTTGTAAGAAATACTCCGTCTGATGTTATAATCTTTACCACAGACAATAATTTTCGATCCTTGATATCTCGTTAAGTGGGGTCACTGTTAAGTCCTTCTCCGACCCACTCCCCAGCTGCAGGACAGACACCAGAGCAGGGCTGACGAGGCTGACAAAATCAACAAGTTTTACCACACTTGTTCGTTGCGAATAATGTGGCCTTCTTCACCCAATAAACGGCCGTTTGCAGCATGCACACGGATGTCAGCCTTGCGCGCCTAAAAATGTTGTCGGTGGTGTTGGCGAATATCTAATGCTTTCACCAGGACCATGCACAACCCAACACCCCCGCCATACTAGGAAATACAAGCGCAAGATGAGCTTTGACTTTGTCATTAGCGACTTCATCGCCTTCCTCGGTCTTGTTGAGCATGTAACTACTGAAATTCGCGCCTACAATGATGCTCCGCGACACCCCCAACAACTCTCTGACGAGCTCACTTTTCCCCACGGCGCCTTGCGCCAACTTCTCAAGATTAACCCCGACTGAGACCCAATTGAGAACGGAAATCTTGAGCGGATTTGAGCTATCGCAATGCATTGCCGACAGCCCCTGAGGCATTCCTTGATAAGATGTACAGGTGTAAGGCCAGCCTTGGGCATTACCGAAGCGTGCGAGGTTTGAGAGGAGTGAGAACATAACTACATTAGAGCTTGATTGCGAGGAAGATTATAGATAGCCTACGGCAATCTGTGATGGCGGAGATGGTGGCTGTGAATATTTTGCTAGGAATGGAGCATCTGCATGTGTAAAATTCTCTTCCCGCCGTTTTAGTTTTTACGTATATTTAATGAACTTTTCTTCTGACACGCCCGACTGCCCGGCGGAACTAGAAACCACCTCCGACGTTTGAACGTGCAAGGCGGGTATACCTCTACGAGCCTGGCAACAATGATCTGGGGCTCTACAGACTTCTATAATGGGATTGCACGTACTCTTTCAGCGTTATACACCCCAGTATCCGCTATCAAGGACCCCAGGAGGCAACTTTAGTCCAAATCGATGGTCAAGGGCAGGTTCTATCTGGAATGGGCGGAAGTCTGGATAGCGTTATGACTAAAACGGGCTATATCCTCGAGGAAACCAGGGATGCATTATCGGCAGTGAGAAGGATATCCAATCAAGTGAGAAAATCAATGGATATGATCTTGTCCCTCGCCGCGGATATTTGACGGGTAATTGCAATGCGAGTGCTCCACCCGAACGGCTCTGCCTTCTCTGTTTTGAGTTATTTGGAACTCATAATAGCAGACTACGAACTTTTTCAAAGGATGCACCTGAAAAGATCAAAACGAACGCGTGTGTCGTCTGATATCTGACTTTGTTATTTCCAGAATTCGCCCAGTTAATGAAGTGCCTTTGCTGCTCAGGGGAATGCTTCCCAGTGTACACGCCGCGATGAAACGCATAACTCGAGCTGTTGAAGCAACCCGGCTCCATCTCGACCTAGAAATCACAAGATTCGATGACGCATTAGGCGGGAGCTGGGGACTACCCTATCAGGTTTGCAGAGCCTGGGAAGTATGAGATTGCTCGTTTCGCGGGTCTCTAGGGGTAGCTTATCGTAGTTGACAACATTTCAGAGTTTTCAAGATATACTGCTAGCCGTTGTATTTGGTAACGATCGTCCGGGGTGCGCATGGGTTGAGATAGGAAAATTCGTTGTGAAGTCAACACGCACAGGACGTATGATCGCCCGACGATTTCCTCCGCGTAAAGCCTAGCGAGCACCTGGTTCAGTCCATGCTTCTGGCTAATTACTCCAGGGATGCGGTTACATGGCCTCTTCCATTGTGCTGTGGGTCACTAGACACGACACGAAAGCTCCCTGATAGAGAGCAAATTGGGGAGAGACAGGAGACGCGGATCTGGCCGGCACCCCTTGCATGAGAAAATCACTGCCACTTGACTTACAATAACGAATTACCTTAATAGTCTCAAATGCAAGCGGCTATTCCATCAAAATTACCCGTTCGGCGAGATGCGGAACAATCCCGAAAGAGTTCCGCCCCCGACATCCGAACAAGATCGCCCATTACTCCCCTAACAGAAGGGGGAGAACATTTGGAGACTGCAGAGGAACCGCCGCCGGGTGAAACTGATCAACTTCGCAACGTTCACGGGCACTATAGGCGCGGCGCTTAAGGTGAGAGTAGGGCTAGCACTGGTTGCCCCAGTATAAGTGGGTGGTGGACTTGTGTAAGTTTCTCTACACTTCACGGGATATATTAGGGTCAAATCTCTTTACTCTTACTTTGAACTAACCCTCGTTCTTAATTTTTAGCGTCACTACGACCAAAAGAATAATCCACCTCTCACGTCTGTTTACTGCCGCCGTGGTCATTTTAGATGTGGTTGCTGCTGTACTCCATAAAAGCTTGTGGCGGTGGTGTGAGCCGCTAGACTGTTTTTTCGTCCTTACATCACTTGCTTTTGGATTCAGCAATGAGACTAGATACACATGTGATCGGCCCAGCATTCCGACAACTCCGGCAATTGTGTCCTTGCTCCCCGCAGTGCCCACAGATAGTTCCGCGCTTGCTTGCTTTGTCCTCGCGTCGATGTCGATGCTTTTTGGGCCGACCACGTTGTTTGATGAGGATTGGTGCCTCACAGTCACTAAACTCCTCCACTAGATCTTCTTCCCGTACTGGATACATATGTTGAATATATGTGTTTCGGTATTACTCCATGGAAAGCCACTCGTGAATATAGTCATAGGGATCATAACATTGCCAGAGACATACAGCTACAGCATGCTGACACAGTATTAAGAACTCTTGAAACTTGCCACAGGAACATTCTTTCTTGGCCAGATTAACAATTTGAGTTGTACTATTAGGTATGAAGGCCTGTATGAGGTCATTTGCTAAAGACTTTACATGATAATGATATGCTTGTTGGTGACTATTATTTAATTTATTTGTAGCAAAACCTATAATCCTTGAAGACTAATAGTCTTCCAAATGGTGAAGATGTATTATAGATATAGTACTAGTCCAAATGACTATAAGCAACCCTATTATAAGAAAGCTATAGTAATTATTTCAAGATAAGTATATATATTCTATAATATTGAACATAATATGTTTAAAACAAAATGTCAGAAATGCATATTGAGCTTATAATGCAGTTGGAACAGTGTCTAGATACTTTCGTATGAAGGTACTAAGTTCTTTGATTATATTCATAACTAGATATAGTTCATATAATATTGTGCAATTATATGATCTTGTCTAAAATCTTAATAACCTTATTGCTAACTTCTTTACTTTATTTTAACCTCTTTGAAGTACTAAAAAAATTATATAAATATTGAAACTAGTATTGCTTATATTGTTAAAGACTAATGTAAGAACAAATTCAAGTTCCTATATCAAGTAGCCATTAATTTAGAGATTTCTCTCTAGACCTTTACTTATTAAACAAATAGAAAGTAATTGTACTAGAAAGTTCATACTGACAAATAAGTCTGTACACTTGCTAAGAAGAAGGTTTTAGCAGTTTAGGTACTTAAATGGATAGTCCAGAACTTTTTAATTTAAATAAATATACTTAAGTCAATAACAGAGTATCTGATTTATCAAAAACTTTAACAAGCTTATCATAATACTATTTCCTTTTATAAGCTAAGTCATGCTTAGTTTATCTAATTTATCTAATATTACCAGAACCTTGAAACTTATTTAGTTAAGTTAATTAAAGTCTTATAAAATAAAGTATATACTTACGAAACCTTTAACAAGTAATTTCAATTCTTTTAAGCAATATATTTTAAGTATAAGCTAAAGCTATACAATATCTACAATATAGACAAGACTGAATTTTGCCTTGGAGTCAATAAGTGACAGTATGTAATTATCAATAAGTATTGGTATAACATGGAACTCTAAGGGGTAGGAATTGCAGTTACGGTTCAGCAGCAGTGTGCTGTCACGCTACATGCAATTAGCGTGCCAAGAGGCACATATATGTAAACCTAGAAGACTGCTTCTCCCAAAAGTAGTAATTAGTTCTATAATAGAAATCGACGTTCTTAAGCCATTAGAATTTAGTCTATCGCATATAGTGTACTGAGCCTCTATATATTGTTGACTCTTACCTTTAAGCCTTGTGATATCACTGTGACAGTGCTTGGCATTTGGCCCGACATTATTTACATTGTTTTAGCAATCTAAAGGGCTGGCTTTAAGGTTGGCCCTGACAATTGGACTCTTACAGAAAATATGAGTAAAGCTATACAAAGTGAATTCTTAATAGTTATTAAATACACTTCTGTAAAGTAAACAGTAATACCTCTTTTTATAATCTTTAAAGAGTAATACATTCAAGGAACATGGTTCTCAAATGCTGCTCCTGATAGTTAAATAGCAGTAACTAGTCCTAAAGAATAGACTAGCAATATATTAGGCCTTAATTGACTAAAATAGCACTTCAATTCAAATACTAAGGCTAAGATAAGACAAGAATATAAACTACTTACTCTAAATAAATATGAGAGATATTTAATACCTAAGTTTGTTTATTATTGTAAAAATAATTATATAATTCTACTTTGTCTATTATATCATACTTTACATATATTATAACCTTTAGGCATTTCATGCTTCTTATTTCTCAAAATTGATTCAAATACAAATATAAACATTAACTTCATATGGACAATATATATATTCCAAAGTTAGATTTTTTGAATATTTATACTAAGGCATGGCCTAAAACATTAACAGAAAAGAATATAGAGTCAGAGTTTCAAAAGATAGAGCTAGTTCTATTTAATCTAGCCATTATACTTTATTTACTTTCTTTAAAGTATTACAAACATTCTAAGCCTTATCAAGGTAATACCATAGATATAGGACTAATGTTAATTACCATTAGATTAGATCATAGTTCTACAGGATCAGGGACAGTATATATGGCTTGACAAGGATAAACCAAACACAAGAACAAACAGTGCTTGCTAGAGGCAAGTAAGATTTAAAGTAAGGCTTACACAATCAGTACTCTCAGTACTGAGAGCACAATCTGTGACAACTCAATAAATCACCCATACTCTGATTAAAGTAATGACCTTAGCCAGCCACACAAATGCCAAGTAAGTTAATTAGAAAGTAATCAATCATAAGAAAATTCAATAAACTATAGAACCTGGAATCATTGAACATGGACAAGGAACCAAGAGAGTTCAAAGATACTTGGCAGCTAAAGGACATGTTAACTAAGTATAGTGAGTAGATTGAGAGTAGGTAAGGTGTTATAAGTTACAATAACTTGGATCTTATTATTAAACTCAGCATAAGTTCTGTTATGAGTTATACTCAAAGGTATACATACTAAGTAATATAAGTTACCTATTAGTAGGTAACTAAGAAGTTATTAAAGAAGTAGCTATAAATACTGTATTGAAATTTCAGGGAAAGTGTCTTTCCTTCCCTCTTTACTGAATGTCTTATTAGTTTAGCAATTAAAACTTTGTACCAAAAATCATCATTCAAAATATCTTTTAATATAGTTGCAGCAGAACCATTTTTTTATGCTAATAAATGGAACCAATATACCTATTCCACAGTTACCCCATAAATGTCTTGCTGTGTACCTGAACATCTAAGACAAATTAGAAGACAAGTCCTTATTGAAGTTAAATTGTCATATAAAGTCTCCTCACCATTATATTCAATAGTTCCAAGTATCTATGAAACTCCCAAAACACAACCATAACTCAAGAAACTCTTTAATGATTTACAACCTCTTTTCAATAATAACTAGAAATGTCAGAATACCTTCAAATTACTTTGCAGCAAAGTCTATAAGATAGTCTTAACTTGCTAAGCTTAAAACAATATACTATGTAATGACAGTCATGAATTTTTTGTTTACAGTGAATAAAAGCAAGAAGTAGTCTCTAGAAAGTATAAATCAGTATCTATAAGAATAAGTATACCTTAAGTAAGGTTTATAAGACTGATACCTTCTAAATGTTCTAAATATACTCTAACAATATGTTATTATCAACTAAGTATAATAGTATCTATAAACTTTTAACTTTTAAAGGCGATAAAGAAGTACTTTACAGATATTAAGAAATTTTTTTAACAGTAGTATTGTTGCATTTATTTTGTAAATCATGGAGATTTGGGAATAAAATACTAACTTTCCTGAATAGAGCTAAGAAATTCACAACACAGATACATAATTTGAGAATCAAATAAAATTTATCAAATCTAGAACATGATTTAGGAAATGGACACCATTCCTCAATTAACTTGCCCACACAGATAAAAATAATGCTCTACCTTAAATTTATAGTATAAACCACTAATTTTCCTATAATTGATTCTTAATATCTAAAATATACTAGCTCATACCTAAGATAATCATATCATCTACTATACTATCTACCAACTCAGGTTCCTCTAGCATAACCAATTCTTCTGCAACAACTAATTTTAATATACTAGCACAAAATGCCTTTAGTTCTTATTTAAAGAAAAGACTAAATTGTTTTCTTTATTCTATAACTATTGAAAAAAGCTCAATCTAACAAGCTAACTTACTCATACAAATCATAAGTCTATAAACTTGTAATCAGCTAAGCAAAAGTTTAAAGTGAAAGGTTATTATTGAAAGTTTGTAGAAAAGAAACTTTATAAGAAAGCTAAAAGTTCAAAGCATATAAAAAATCAGATAATACTTTTAGAAAATAAAGTTTTTAATAAGTTAATTAAATAGTATCTTACTATTAAATATTATAGTTAGTATTTACTTTAAATTTTGTATTTATTAGCTAATATAAGCAAGTATCACTGCAACAGAAAAAGTAATCAAGTATAACTATTATGGAATTACTTATAACAATATTGAAACTCTTCTTCAATATTGTTAAAATTACTACATATAATTCTCAAATCGTTCTCAAAGCTCACTTCATTCTACTATTTTATTACAATATTGAGAAAGAATATAAGTAGACTTAATTGACATGGGAAATTATCATGATAGAAAATGGAAGTAAGTAATATATGCAAAGAATTATTATAGCAAGTTTTCTATACTGTAGTTACTTAATAAAAAGGAAGCAATTATCATAAATATCCTAAGTCTTACTATGATAATGTCATAAATATAGGAATGATGTTAATTACTATTAGATCATATTGTGGTTCTACAAGATTAGGAATGGTATATATAATTCAGCAAGAATGAACTTGATACAAAAGTAGATAGTACTTATTAGAGGCAAGTAAGAGTTAAAGTAGAGCTTGTGCAATCAGCACTCTCAGTACTGAGAGTACAACCTATAGCAACTCAATAAATCAACTATACTCTAGTTAAGGCAATAGTCTTAGCCAATCACACAAATGTTAAGTAACCTGATCAGGAAGTGATCAACTATGAAAAAGTTATACAGACTACAGAAACCCAAACCGTTTGATATAGATAAAGAACTAAGGGAGCTAAAAGATACTTGATAGTTGAAAAACATGTCAGCTAGATATAGTAAGTAGCTTAAGTATAGGTATAGAATTATAAGTCACAATAACTTAGATTTCATTATTAGACTTAGTATAAGTTATATTGTAAGTAATACCAAAAGGTATATACACTAAGTAGTATGAGTCATTTATTAGTAAGTAGTTAAGAGATTAGTGAAAAGAGAGCTATAAATACTGCATTAGAATTTTAGGGAAAGTATCTTTCCTTCTCTCTTTACTGAATATCTTGTTATTTTAGCAATCAAACTTTATACTAAGAATTATCACTTAAGATATCTTTTAATATAGTTGTAGTAGAATTGTTTCCCTATTTTAGTATAAAGGACTAACTTAACTATTTTACAGTTACTTTTTAAACTTTTACCACATATTTAAATACTAAAGACAAATTAAGAGATAAGATCTTATCAGAGTCAGATCTTCACTGCAATGACAATTGCATGAAATTTTCATCAATAAATTAGAATATTTAATAAACCAAAAATAGTTCAAATTGATAATAGTTTTGAATTTAAAGGTAATTCTGAACTGCTTCTCCTGAAACAAGGTATTTTACTTGTCCATGGCCAATTATATACTTTACAACATCAAGGCTTAGTTGAAAAAAGCAATAATGTCATTAAGAATAAGTTATTTTCATAGTGTAAATAGCACAAATTCAATAAGTGAGCAACGACTTTATTATTGTCATGAACATCTCAAGCCTTATCAGAAATACCATAGACATAGAAGTAGTACTACTATCATTGGACTGGATCATAGTTCTATAGAGTTAAGAATGATATACATGGTTTGGCAAAAATGGATCAGGTGCAAGTATAGACAGTACTTGCTGAAGAAAAGTGGGGCCAAAGCATGGTTCATGCAATCAGCACTCTCAGCACTAAAAGCGTGATTTGTGGCAAACTCAATAAATTATTCATACCCCAGTTAAGACAATAACTTAAATCAGCTATATAACTACCAGATAATCTGGCCAGGAAGTAATCAACTAATAAAAACCTTCACAACACATAAACACAGAACTATTAATCATAGAAATAGGATCAGAAGAGTTAAGAGATACTTGGTAGCTGAAAGACATGTTAGCTAAGTGTAATGAGTAACTTGAGTATGGATAGAAAGTTATAAGTTATGGTAATTCGGGTTTCATTATAGGACTCAGTGTAAGTCATATTGTAAGTTACGCCAAGAAGAGTACATATCAAATGGTATGAGTCGCTTGTTGACAGATGACTAAAAGATTAGTAAAGAGGTAGCTATAAATACTACATTAGGATCTCAGGGAAAGCATCTTCTCTTCTCTCTTCACTGAATGTCTTGTTAGTTTAGTAATAAAGCTTTGCACCAAGAATCATCACCTAAGATATTTTTTGATATAGTTGCAGTAGAACTATTTCCCTATCTCAGTATACAGGACTAATATAACCGTTTTATGGTCACCCCAAGAATACTTCGCTACATACCTGAATATGAAGACAAATTAAAAGATAAAACCTCATCAGTCAGATTGTCATAATTATCTATTGTGAAACAAATCAACAAATTTCTTAGTACAGCTATTGACTAGACATCTTAAGAAGTTATATTTAAGTATGCTTTACGTATACTAAATATTATGGCCATGGTGTTTGATGTTCTAGTGTCCAGTGTCCTGGAGACTATTTCCCGGTATGACGTATTGTTTATTGTTGTGTTGTTGTGGTAATCGCTGTTACCTAATTTCAGATTCAGGTATTTTGCTATCTAGTCAGATGTGTATGTATCCAGTGATCCGATTGGTGTAGTAATCTCGATTATGACGTGAAGTTGGTTGAAAGTCTCACCAGTTGTTATGGTTACACTTTTAATCTCGGTTGTGAGGTTTGAGAGATGCATGAATAAATTTGTTTATTTTGTAATTACATATGTTGATAACAAATATTAGTATTTGTTAGTCGTGTATAAATAGCGTCAACTGTGCCACATATTTCTGTAATCAACTATGCCATTTTGACGTTTCCAATGTAATCGTTCTTTGTACAGTCCCATTCGTTTTACGGGTTATTTTCCTTGTCGTCGTACTTACCATCGCACTTACCGTCCTACCTACCACTGTCATTATTATTAGCAGTATGTATAGTTATTGTCTTCTGTCATATGTATTGTTGTTGACTTGTATATATAGATATTCATTATGCCATACAGTAGTAATGGTGGTTATTCTCGCCATCGGTTTTCACGTGTGCCTTATAAGTTCGCCAGTTGTGTTAAAGATATTCCGGGTGATCGTAGACATTATAAGGCGACATTGGTTGAACCTACCAGGAATAAAGTGTCGTATAGTGTATTTCCTAGTACAGACGATTCTTGCTTTCTGTTGCCCACCACAGAACTTTATGATTCAGACTGTCGTAACTATGATACTGTACTGGCTACTGGTGCAGGAGTGAGATTTGAGGCTGTCAGTAGTTGGAAGTATTCGATTCAGATTATCACTTTCCGTTATTCATATACGGTTCAACTGTCTAAAGATAGTCATAATGAGAGTACTGTTTGCTTTGACAAAAAGCAGTCCGGTGGCACAGATTTTGATGTTCTTAAAGGTACTCATTGTATTGGTACAGATATTTTATTGGGGGATACCGAGATTTTGGATATGATTCCTAGGCAAAGTCTTATTTTTTACCCAGTATTTGCTAAGACTGGAGGAAAGATTTATTTGGATTGTACGTTTCATGGAAGATTTCACATTGACAGATTGAAAGTTTGACCTTTTAATTATTGGGTTGATTCTAGATGGAAGTTGGAGTTTTATTCTCATATTGGTCTTGTTAAGCCTAGTTTTGATGAAAAGCATTATGATTTCTATTTTGCTATTATTGTTCATATTCTATCTTTTACATGTGAACAGGTGTCACAGCTTCCCAATGTAGAGAGTATGGATATTTCTGGTGGGGATGAGGATTCTAAGGAAAAGAGACATGAGTGCTCAATTTCAGAGGTACCTACAGTTCAGATTGTTTCTTCAAAGCCTAAGATTCCTGCGGTTGAGATTAGATCTATCTCTTCATGTTTTCATTGGAGGGACTTTTATTAATTAATTAAATTCTTTGTCTCTATCTATATCCTCTATAAGATTGTGCAACAGGCTTTATGTAAAGCCTGGTGTTCTCAGAGAATCTATTAAAGCAAATAAAGGTTTTATGATATTAAAAAAAATGCAATTTCCATTCAACTAACCAATATCCACACCGTTATACTCTCTCAGGTCTTGATTAAGCAAGACAATGCACAGTTTTCCCCATTCCAAGACGTGTACCTTTTTAAGGTATTTGTTCGTTACAGTGAATTCGAGTTGACCGCCTAGTATATATTTGTAGAATTTGTTCATGTCCTTGTTGTCCAAGGGCATGTCGTCAAGAATACTTTATTTTTTGGTAGAATTGAGTTGCTGAGCATTCCAGCAACTAGTCATGATCGGGTGAGGGCTGAAGAATTGTGCTCAAGTGGTTTTCCAGGGTCTCGTTTTGCCCCACATTACTAGTGTCATTGGTCATCCATCTAACATATATGATTTGATTAGTTTTAAAGACCCTATTTTATTTATGAAATACGGGAGTACAGGGGGCAAAGCCCCCTGTCTGCCTTATCGCCCGAACTATGTAAGGCCATTAGCCGAGTGACATGCCTAGCCTGCAAGGCTGTTTGGTGGCCAAAAGCCACCTCCCTGCAGATCCAGGTATCATTGGTCGTGTCGAGTGTTCTGTGAGGTATGCAAGCACTTACTAAAAGGTTTGTTCAAGTATTTTTTTTTCCAATCCAGCAATTCCTCTAGTATATCCCATATACTATCTAATATAGGTTGTTTGTATTCTGGTGCTGTGGGAGTGAAGATGTCATTTATGTATAACTTGACGTTATTGTAGCTAAGTATTAGTTCGCATGGTGCTGTTGCTTTCATTGACGTCAGAAATTCTGATCTGTCTTTTACTTCGACCACGTCTGCCCAAAAGTCGTCCTTCATTTTCTTTTATACTACTTTCAGCATTGCCATATCTCCACCGATGTAAATCGATTGATTTACTTTTTTGTGAAGATATCTCCATGTAGCCAATCGTTTTCACGTTCGTCCAATATTCGGGTAGTAACCGCCGATGTCGAAGTGACGTTGGTTTTTGATATTTCATTTCAAGGCCCACTTTTCTAAGACGTGGTAATGTAGCGTATCGTCTTTGTGCTTCTTCTGTACAGTATAGTATTCTCTGAAACCTAGTTGATTGATTCCTTTTATAAAATCTTCCTTTGGTAAGTTGCACTTTGAGTATATCAGAAATACTGATTTTGCCGCAAGTCTAAATCGATTCAGTCCACTCATTGCGTTTGTGGTATTGATGAATTCTACCTCATTTTCAGAGTCAGACTCGTTGACTTCGCAATTAACAACTATTGGAGTAGGTGTTTTTTCTGGTATGAACATTGATATTCTTGGGACAATTTGGGTATCGTGAACGATAAAAGAGTCTGGTAGAGAAGAATCTGGTATAATAAAGTCACTGATTTGAGTCGGGAACGGCGTTGAGTCATTAAATATTTGTGTGAGAGGTATGCGTTGGAGGCCGCTGTCAGTCATAATGTAGGGATTAGTCATATCGATGGATGGTGTTAGGATGGTAAGTAAGAACACCACTTTCTCAAGGGATACTATGGCTTAAATCATTTTATTACAAAATGAGAAGTATATCAGAAAATGATGAAGTACTTACTTAAGTTTATTTTATTAAATTCTAAGAATAATTGAAGTATATTAGAGGAAGAGGCTAACTGAGAAAGACTTATTAATGAAGATTTTATCAGATATATAGATGAGTTTAATGAAAGAGATATATATATCTTTATGCAAATAGATGTTTATGTTACTACTTTATAAGTTCTTAAGTTAGCTCAAGCTAGGGAAAATTAAATTAATTTCTTAATTCAAGTTCAATCAATTGATATGTTAATATTTCTGATTGGCTGCTTTAACAGAGTTAGTATAGGTGAAGTGGGGGCTGCCCCCCTTCATTTACACTAGTCTCATTGAAGTAACTAATGAAAATATTTTTCTTGTATAGAGTAAACTAATTACATTGAGAATCTTAACAGTCAGGCTTTTAAATACAGATAAGAAGTATTGTGTTCAAACTAGCATTATATCATCTAGCTTTAAATCATCATCTGATAATAGTAAAGTATCAAATAATAATGAAAACAATGAAAATGTTCCAGAAATAAACTCTGTGTATATAGCTATACATATAAAAGTGTATAAATGACTTGAAAAATCTAAAAATCAAATAATTAAAGGCTATGCAAAAATTTATGATATTTAAACATTTGAAGAAGGTTAACAAGTTATCCTAACTATTCTTCATAAGAATTAAGATACTTCTTAATACTTGCCATATTATAGAATGTATTCACAAAATACTTCATTTTCACTACTATGAAGTATAAGTGCTACAAAGTATTTTATAAGGCAAATATCTAATAATGCTCTTCTTTCTCTCCCTAATTCTATATAAATGAAGTTTTCAGCCTTAATTACTAATAAACTTAAACCTGTAGCAGTAACTGCACAGTAGTTAATAAGCAGAAATTAGGGCCCAAGTGTAAATATAAAGGTAATTGTATATCCAAGTATTGTATATACAAATAGATGAAAATTTCTTATATAGACAAATATCATGAGAAAAGCAAAGAGTACGTGTTATACAAAAATAAGGTTAATGAAACAGGTAGGCAGACATCAGGGCAAAAATCTACAACTACTAAAACTATTATTTTAACAAAAATAGAGTACAAGTTAAGAAACCATTGTATTTAGTCTTCTTGTCCTCTTAATTAGTAAATAGTATACAGTTTATAAATTTAAAATTTTCATTTTTAAATATATGTGCAATTTGTGAATTCTTGAATTCTCAAACCAGATACAATAGTATGAATACTTGTATTAAACTTGTTATATCTTATTATAATTAAATAAAAATTTTGACCAATATTTTATAACTATATTATATTTAATAATCTATATCTATGCCAAAACTATATATATTAAAGGCATAGGTAACTTTCCAAAATACTATATAACAATTAAAGCTGACATGCTTTTGCACATTATCTTCAAGATACTAATAGTAGTAAAAGTAATATACATTAGGGTAAACCTCAAGAATAGTACTTTATAACCCTTTATCATAGTCACTAATAAAAACTGTTCCTGCTTAATCTATATTGACAAAGTACTCCTTAATGCCTTTCAAAAATCACTGTTAATTTTTACCATCTTCCATTGAAATCACAACTTAAACTAATAGTAAAATCTCATTATTCTTATTGAGAGTACATATAACAAGAAAAGTCATTCAAAATCAAGACTTTGTATAACATTTATCTAATATAATAAATGGGTGACAAAACTTGAAGACAACTTAAGTTACTGTAAGTATAATGAGACATCATTGTAAATAGCTCTTATTTGTATTGACATGAACATGAGTATACTGATCATTTGCTTAAATAAGATCTACTAAATCCAAAAGTTTCTTGAAGCATTCTGCTTCATTCCACTCAAGCTTCTGTTGATGCACTTCCGGGTTCACCACACTTGTTGGTAACTAACACCAAAGTTACTATAATGAACTTGTTCCATGCTCTGTATTTGTTTTGGTAGTATCTCACCATTATTTACCACAGCAGCATGATGGCGAGAAGTAAGGAAGGCAAGTGAATGAGCCTAATGAAAATTTTGATGAATAGCAGGACTACATAAGTGTGGGGTATAACGTGTTACACGACATTTTGGACCTTTAAGAGTTGCAGCGTGAATTGAAAACTTGCACAAATCATTACAACAAACTAGAACATAACGGGTACGGTCAGACTGATAGATGCAGTAAAATTCTCTGCGATTAAAAATGTAGGTACGTATCGCATCTCGAGCTGCACCCAACGAGGAAAAGTCTAGACTTAGCACTGTAGGAATGGACACTGTTGATGCCATGTTGGAATAGTTTGATGACGAAAAAGAAAGAACAAGAATTACAGCGCCTATATACTAAAAGAGCAGTGTGGAAATACCGAAGTCAGGCGTGGGGTAAACTAGTAAAAGTTTTATGGTATCCGAGTAATAAAGATCAGAAATGGGGGTAGATCGGTAATTAACCCTACTTCATTTCCAGTGAACTATGCCTCACTCACATATCTTCCGCAATCGAGACCGTTCAGATGGGCAATGCAGTGCAGACTCCTGTACCGCAGAATCGACCACGCCGTCCTACAACCCCACGGCCTTGACCTGCAGCACCCCGATTTACCCTGTACCACCAAACCGTCATCCCGTAATCAGTTAATCGCCTTCAATACCTACCCAAGCCCAAGAGTTATAGCCTCACGTGCTTGCCTAGGCCCCCTCCTTCCCCTGGCCTCCACCGTGGCCACATCATGAGGTAACCTCTTGCTCATTTTTCTAACTACTCTCTCCTACCTTCCTCCCGCTATTTGACGAACCGATGGAGAGTTTAATCGGAGATTCCACGCAGGGCTTTATTGCCGAAGATTTAGAACCAGATCCCGAACCTGACGGCCATGTCGGAGGAGGTAGCAAGGGCGGTCCCTTCGGCGACGGGAACGAGAGTAGGAATAGGAGGACTTGGGACCGGAGGCGGAGGAAGAGGAACACCCTTAGGAAAAGGAGGGTTCCTGTACCAGCATTGGCCTCGGCGAGGGAGAGGTAGGCTGACGAGTGGGATTGGAGTTGGTTGAGACGGTGAGGGAAGTGCAGCGTGTTGATGGGAAACGAATGATGTGGAAAGGCTTGTGTAATTATGGAGTAAGTTTCTTATTGCCTCGGTAGGTTCGGTCAAGGAAGTTGCTATGGTTTGAAGTCAGCGCCTCTCGTAATTTAGAGGTGGGACTAGTTCGGGGAGACCAACGTTTAAATAAAATTTAATAACCAGCATGGCTTAATTCGCATAACTCCATCGTGGGTTCCTGGTCGGTAGCATATCTCTTCGTCTGTACAGTTTATATACAATATCGTTTCCTTGGAGGAACCTACAGCCGAAATAGAACAATGCATACTAGAGAAACACGTCTGTGTAAACGCAAAAGGAAAGCCTATCGACCTCTGGGTAACAAAACAACATCTAGAACGCCCAGATTTTCTTAAAGCCTATGCTTAAGCGCCTGAAGTGAACTTAGAGTTATCAGTCTGCCTCACTATATGTATATTCAGGTACGTCTGCATTGAGCTGCCGCCGAACGACAAAAAACGGTGAATGCCCAAAAAACACCGTGGCTTGTCAAACACCCAGAGAAAACAGGTGCCCTCCATTCTCGGCAAACAAATTCAAAAAGCTGAGTCGAACGCAGAAATACGTAAAGTGGCTACAGAAAGAAATCGCAAACAGAGGATCTGCGCGGAAAATCTCATTTAGTAAATTGGAGTAAGGCTCTTTTTTCATAATACGTATCAGTGCCCTTGGGATGTTTGATATCAATGCTTTGGAGATGAGAGAAAAACGAATCCAGTTAGTAAAAACAAAACGAGTCTAATCCAATCGACCTAGTTTGTCCGCCCATAGTGGTTTCACAGTACCTGAGGAATCGAAGGAGAAGCGATAGTATAAGATAGGCAGTATCAGATTTCCTAGCGGAATGAGAGGAAGGAAAGAAGAATGACTCCAAAATTTAGGGATGCGTATATTTTTAAAGATGATGCAGCAAAGGAATGGATATTCGTGACAAGTGTATCTGATCGCGAGGAGGGTCGTGAGAGCGATGGAAGATACGAAAACAAAATAGATAAGAAAAGTAGAGACAGGACCCATCACTGGATAAACGTGTGCGCTTATCTCGGCATCAAACGCAGTGAGCATAACCCCAATAGTCAGCATGACAAAGGCTAAGGTTATCTTGGCAATCGGGCGCAATGAAATTACTGTAAAATATGAAATCAGAGGGATAAACATCGATATACCCCATACACATGTATAAAATAGGAACATCAGCAGATAGGATATATCCTTTACTACTAGAGAGTGACTTGATAGCCGCCAGCGAGGTTGAAGTAGACTGCGGACAAGAAAAGTCCAAAAACAACCCTGCGCAACACCCGCGCAAACCCAGATTACCCTGCTAACTAGACGAATAATTTTATCAGCCCGCGCTCCACGTGCATCTAAGGGTGAACCCTGTCTCCGCCACGTACTTGGTGCCGCAGTCTCAACAAACCCGACGGTCAAGAACGATCCCAAATATATCGCAGCACACACCTGGGACCAGGGGATACCTTTGATACTGAGAAGTTTAACCACCTGTGTGAGAACACAAAGGAACAGAATAAGCTGTCCAACTGGATTAGCTTCCGCGATTGTTGTCGGCACAATCCCTAATTCCTCCTCGCCCTCCCCCTCCCCCTCTCTTTGTCCCCCAGATTCAGCAATTTGACTAGCCGTCGCTGCTCGCAGCTGACAGACCTGCTGCGCAGCCTCGCCGAATGGCATCTTTCCGACGATGTATAACCCACTTGTCAGCAGGAAGATCTCCACCGCATCAGCGGCACAAATAATGGGCGAACTCCGGGAAAGAAAGAGGACCCGCGATGAAGAACGGCGGTCTAGGCTCGAAGGCTGAGTCATGGCATTCACAGCGAGAGCAAAGAGGGCCCAGTAGACACTTT
This sequence comes from Nothomitra cinnamomea, assembly GCA_022345685.2. Lineage (NCBI taxonomy): Eukaryota > Fungi > Ascomycota > Geoglossomycetes > Nothomitra > Nothomitra cinnamomea. Next base: position 33,302 of record JAJDMX020000127.1, on the reverse strand, counting down.
CCCATGCTACGGGTTTTGCGTCCTGTGCTGGTGGCGGAGACGAGGTTGCTGCGGGGCCAAGGGCGGTTAGCGCCAACGCTCACTTCGAGCCAGAGCAAGGGAGAAACGTGCTGACTTACTGGTGATCATATTGTTGGGCGAAGCTGTCTTGAAGCAACGGTATAGGTAGACCTAGTGCCTAAACGGTTGCGAAGAAGATGAAGAGTGGGAGATAGGCGGTTCACATGCGGTCTCAGCCTTGCGGCTGGTCGAGATTCACTCTCAGACTGTGTCTTACCCAGACGCGATAATCAGGCCATGGGAAATGTTCATTATATGGAGGCAACATCGAGGAAAGCCGACACATTATCCAACCACAAAATTCATAAAGTCAAGAATGTCTCTCTGAACCTCAGCACGATCATACGTATCAAGGACGGCTTGTAGATGCATAAATCAAATTCGTTAAAGCAGCCACACCCGAAGTATGTCTTACAGAGTGCTCCGTCGCCCAAAAGAGATGTGGCGGGTGGTACTCCTAAGCCAACGTATTCGGCTCTCCCAACCAGATAGCGAAGACCAGCGACCGCGACAGAATTCAACTATTTTACGCAGCAGTAGGTTAATACCTGCAGCCCCAAGAACCTCTGGCCCTAGCCCAAATACATCCACGCGAGTTCCACTGCAAATCATGCAGTCCCGTCAAGCAGTTGTACCCTCCCCGGCAAGGCCAACGACAGCGTCCAAACTCCCTGCGAGAACCAATTACTTGGCCTGTTGGAAAAGATTCAGCCCCACGGTGGTGGGGGCAGTTTCTCTGGTTGTCATCATTAACAAATAGCTCGCTTTCCGTTGATAAATAGGCCAGGTTCCCTCCAGGTAATGGCATGAGGGACCAAAGGCTCGGATCTAGCGAAGGGAAGGTAGGGGGTCGGCGCAGGTTCTCGTTGAACTTAGAAGGGTGGACATTTTGGACAGAGCTTCATGTGGAAGGAGGTACCAGCATCCCTCAAGCCTCCTTCTACATCCTCTGTGATAGCATGTCATGTCTAGCTAGGATACCTTAAGGGTAAACTGATAGCCGACGGCTCCTGGAAGCCTCAACTGCCTTATACGTCGTTTTCCATAAGCCTGTGAGTTTTAGGTATTTCCATGCCTCCAAAGCAATCTCACACACTTGGTCGGTGACCTCTTTTTCGTATTTTTTCGTTTCGGTGAGATCTCGTTGCTACACCGTCACTTACGCCACCATCACTTGGCTTACATTCAAATATACATTTCACTCCGCCTTCGGTGCCGCTGTTCCGGATGGTACATGGTGGATGCCTCTGACCGTGGCCCACCGCGTTTCTTCAGCCCGAGATATCCAAAGAACATTGCCGCCAGGAACGTTGGCAAACCAATCCCGATCCCGACCCCGAGCGCGATTCTGTCCGATAATTGCAAACCCGAGGGCGATGACGATGAGCCCCCTCCTACAGTCACCACCGGCTCAGCCTTTACATTGTTCGTCACGGTGCTAACGGAACCATCAGGGAGTGTCGTTGCGTACGTGGTCAGGGCTGTCACGGTCACGACTAAGGAATAGTCTCAGTCTCGTCTCTCCTCGTACTGGGACAGCTCTGACTTACTCGCAGGTACAAGCGTAATATCCGACGTGACGAAAGCAGTTGCTACTGCAGTTGTAGTCATGATTTGGGTCCTAGTAACTGTCACTCCACCGCCTACGCCAGGGATTGGATTGGCCGCTGGCGTCGCACTCATAAACGCTTCGTCACCGGTCATCGAGCAATATGCCTGGTACACGGCCTGGTAGCTGGTGATATCGTTTTGATCCTGACACATGCTGCTGACGCAACTGGAAATGTGGGACATGGCGAGCGGCACGAGATCAGTGCGGCAAATACACGCGTTAACGGAGCATTGGATAACTGCCATCAACGCGTCTCCGCCGTAACAGAGCCCACAGCAGCCCAGGCAACATGTTGCGCAGGCGCGCAAGTCGGAGAAGCCCGGCGCTGCAGATATTGACACAAGGCTAGATGCCGTCACATTGTGAGAGTGTGTGATAACATTGAGCCATAGTATACTGAGGAAAAGGTGTAACGTTGTAAGCGGAGAAGCCATTGAGTTGGTGATGGTCAGCGCGAGGCGGAGAAACGAGTGCAAGGTGTCGTCCGCACCGCCCAACGCGTCCCAGCCATCTTTCAGCGTCTACTCCCTCAGTCGCGTGCTCACGCCTCCAGCTGAACTTGTCTCAGTCTCCTCTGCGTCGGCTAATCAGGAAGCGCCAAGGCCGCTTCATATGGCCTCGATGCCGCGTCACGGAGAGTTCTCCATTCCAACCATATAATGCTGTCGCTACATTTCCTAACGTTAGCCTCTGTTTTTTCCCGCCTTTTATGATGAAAAGTGGAAATTAGACCAACTCTGCACTCTGTACCTCTGGCGCCCCCAAAGATACGGCGGCGGCAAGTACTCATGTAGACTGGGCTGAGAATCGTAAATATTTCATTCTCGCCTTAATCTCTCTAAAACTGGTGCCTTTAGCAAAATCTAGCCCTAATAAATTTTAAAAAATAAAGAGAGTAACCCGAAAAAGTATCATCTACTGTAGAATGAAAATTGATCATTTTCTAATTCTTTATTACTTCGGTTGCCACCCTTCACATTATTTTTGCAATCATGCACAACGAGGCTGACAGCTCGAAGGTCCGACGACCGGGTGAAATGTGTCGACTTGAATTAAGAGTTGAATGAACAAGAGGGGCTAAACTAAGTGGAGAGGACATAATATCATGGCTGAATCCGGCGGAGTAGATCTGCCCGTGCCTGAAGACCATCAGCTAGAACCGGCTCAGTGTCGCTTGTCTCCACACGCTCGGTACCGGCTCCGGTCTAGACGTTCCCAGTAGATTTTCATCTGGGATTCTTAGGATAAAAGCGTTAGGCGCTTGTGTGAGATTCCGCGTACACGGTCCCAGAACCGGGACAAAGTGGCAATTTGAGATGGCTGGTGATTGCACTAGAACGCGGTAAAGCCACAGGCCCGCCCATGTGCCTGAGACGTTGTAGACGTATCAGGTCTTACACTCCCATTATGCGCACGCCTCCGGCAATTTGGTGACTCTCTGCTACAAAAGGCGAATGTCAGTAACACCTTCACAAATACGGGGCATCCGAGTAAGATTTCGGATTCTGAGAAGTTTGTGAGTAAATATCCAGTCTCTGTTTAATATTTGCTAAAGTGATAAGCAACATTACTAAACATTCTAGAACAATTCAAACAAATAAGACAAGTTCCCCCGTGCGTAAGGTTGTAAGAGCAAGAGTCGTAAAGATACAGAGTCCCCCTGTAAATTTTCAACACCAATAACAAACCCCAAATGAAACCTACACGCCTCTCTCCGAATTACTCCCTAAACTGCCTGATCACGGCCCGCCTACCCCTGTTGAGATATCCGCAACCGGAAGCCCTCCATACCCTTCCCCGTAAACCCTTTCCTCATAAGGTCATTCGCAGTGAGGCCTTTCCTCCCGAAGGAAGGCCTTGTTGACGACCTTGAAGGCGCACAAGGCCAGAATTCCTGTGAAAACTTCCATGCTGGAGTTTCTGCTGAAGCAATCGGCGTGGGGGCAGATTGGAGTGGGGGATGGGAAATGTTGCTGGTCTCTGCCGATAACGATGATTCCGGTCGGATACCCGTGATAGGTCTAGGCCCACTGTTGAGCCCGACTAACGACAGTTCTGGCTGGCTTCCAGCGAGCATGTTGGCTCCAGCAGGTAGTATACTCCCTCCGTCGTCTAAGTCGATGCTGAGGCTCAAGGAACTAGGAAGTTCTGGGTCAGTCCTCGTAGTATTAGTATCGAACATGGCGGAAGAGAAGTCGACAAGGTCGAGCAATTCTCGACCTGGCCCTGTTCTCCTGGCTGAGTATAACAGGTTCTCAGATCCATCCTGGAGGAAGGACTCCATCATGGAATCGGATCCCTGGCCTCCCCACGCACGTGAAACAGGTCGTAAGGGATCCTCTGGTTGCATTAATTCCGGAGTACATCCTGTCCTTTCCACAATATCATCAAAGACATCAAGCATCGGCGTGAATATGGCTGTGCGAGGCGCTTCTCCGAATACTGTGTTACGCGCCCATATCAAACCATGAAGGACGTTATCCTTCTCACCAATCAGCCAAGCGCCCGAGTCCCCTGGTAAAGCCATACCATGAGACACCCTCTGTCTCATTCTTGTCATCCTCATGCTGTAAGACAGCCCATTCTCGATTCCAGGCTTGGTGAAAGTTGTCGTCAAATTTAATTAGACTAGGGGCTTCGGAGATGCGGCCTCTCTGTAGCCCACTTGTTCTTCCGATGGAGAATACTTCTGCTCCAGGCTTAAAACCCCCCACTTTATGGCATATGGGGTAGTCGCCACCTTCTGTGATGCGTGACCGAAATTGTTGGCGCGTGTCATAGGTTGGAATACGCTGCTTAATTGATGGGAGAAAGTTCTTTCCTTTCCGTTCCAAGTTGTCGATTTCAATGATCGCCCAATCCATCTCGACTTTTGCAGGAAGATTATCTGGGGTTGGTTGCTGGGGTACCGGCTCCCCAGGCACAACACAATATTCGCGGGTTCTCCGGCCTGACGATGCTAGCAGAGTCCCTAGACGCATGTTTTCTGTTTGATCCGGATACTCCCCCAAAATCTCGTTGTACTCCTCGATTTCCTTGTGCAGTTGCAGCTTGTGGTTGTCAGAAACCTCGTTTCTAGATAAAAGGTTTTTGATTTGGCGAATCCGCTGCTCCAGTTCTACCTTTTCTTGAGGTGATGGCTGGGTGACTACAACCTCGTCCACATCCCAATCGATTTTGTCCTCGCTGAACAACACGTGTTCGCACGTAAGGAAGCATTCCGCATTTTCGCCATATCTATTCCGCAAAATGACACGGCCGCCGAGTGTTCCGGATGTTGTTGGGTCTCCACTTCTTCCAATAGATGCGCCTATCGATGGAGACAATTCGTAATGGGGCCGCTCTGGAGCGCAGACTAGATCTGGTCTCTCTTTACTAACGCCGTGAGCGTAGCTTCCTGCAATCCGTTCAATACATCCTTTTGCAAACCGGAAACGAGTGGTTTGACGATGCGGCGTTGGAAGCAACTGAATGATGCTCTCCGCAACTAATATCCTCCAGCAAAGTGACTTTTCTTGTGCTGTTGTAACGTGAATAACTTTGACGTCTCCGTTCTCTTTGCTGTTACTCCTAAATACATCCAATGAGTAGCTCCCCGTCAGCCACTCCGACAGAGACTCAAGGACGAAGGGCACGACTACTCGTTCCCAACTATAGGCAAAATCGTTAGGATTAGCGACTCTTTTGTGGTAATCACTTTTTGGTCGAGGTTTCGAGATGGTGCGCCATGTAAAACCAGCAGGGAAACGACAAAACTCTCCCAGGCGAGCACTTCGGTAACCAGTTCCATTCAGGGAATGGATACTTTACATCCAAAAAGAGTTAGCAAGGCCTTACAATGGGAGCACAAGATAAGAAAACCTTTGGCTTTGTTCAATCGAGACCTCCCGCAAGATCCATGGACTATTAGACTGAACATTTTGCCAATCTCCGGTGTCAGACTCATGTCTTTGAACCGGTAAAGTCGCTAATTCATCATCGTAATCTTCATGGATTCGTGACGAGGAGGGCAGCTCTCCGGCATTCGCACCTCGATGTTCCGGGGGCGAAGACGACACCGATCGAGAATCGGTTAATGCAGTGTTCCCTATCTTGCATCTATGGCATTGCTGATGCCCGCAACGGTCGCAGATTGTGATCAATCTTGAGCAAAGCCGACCGCAGCTAGAGCATGCCCAGTGGTGAGCTATACGCGAAGGGTCGAAAGTGGCCATAGAAGCGTGATCCTAAAGAGTACAAGATGGCCAAAGCCGCGATGTAATAGAAAAGGGTGTCACTACAGGAGTCGAGTACAAAGTAACACATCCTTAAAGACCCCCGCATTATGGAAGCAAAGCCCGTCGAGACACCGAAGAGGTTCAGGCACTAGCAGAAAAGTGAGGCGGGCGAGACAAGGCACACGATGCAAATTGCTGCCCAACGCTAGCTCCGTGAAACGTAGATCCCCTGTCCATGTCATCTGCCTCGACCCTCCCATAAAATGCAAGCAATAGGAAGTTCTGCTCGACAGGGCAGCCAATCTAGGCACTCCACATATCGGACAAGAACCCGCGTAATTCAACTATTGAGAGATATTGCAACTGATACGGGAGGTTGAATGTGAGGCGTAACCTCGTAGTCACGCCGAATGACAATTGGGTGTTAACGCGGCGAAGTTTTCTTTAGTCAGCTGGAGCCTTTAAACTCAAGAACACCAACAAGGAATCCCGCAGAAAGCAAACCGACCACTCCGTTGAGCGACGCGGCCAAGTCAGAACTTCTATCTTCAGGATCGAGCATTTGATTGAAATACAGTGAGTGACGGAAAGTTTATCCACTTTTCGCTCATATGTAACTTTTGGTTTTGGCTAGACACACTTTTCACCTTGAAAGTATACGATCTTGAGGGGAGTCGTCGAGTGGGTGTCGAAATGGGGGTTAGCAGGAACTTGATGCATGCAAGATAAAGGAATCCTTGTCCATCAAGATTCTAGCCGAGCCGAAGCGGCCATGTTATGTTGTACCTTAGTGCTTGGCTTGCGGGAAGGCCTGTCTCACCCGCTTGGCGTATGATGTAACCCCATTTGCTCCCAAATAATTCCCGAGAATGGGTTTCCGCCATATATTCCATCAGGGAGTTTTTGCGGTCTCTGCCGGTAAATTGCTAGAAAATTGAAATCTTTAGTTGGCAGAGAGGTCAATCCACTGACGTCTTTCAATGTGGTGAGACGGCAATTATCTGGTGGCGCTTTAGGCTTACACTATTCCTGAACAGGAGAATCAATCTCTTGGCACTTATGCTTGCTCGACGACCCGCAGCTCTGGATGGCTCTTGAACGTATTTGAGGTCTATGTGACAGTAAGAGTGTTTGGTGTGTATAAATCATAGCTAGTCTAGCATCACGACCACGTAGAGGTTCTGTAGTGATGCGTATAAACCTTCAGGTGTTTCATACTGCCTAGCAATCTACATATAACCATGCTAGACTCCCGTACGTGTATGTTTTCGTGGATCATCCAATCAACGAAGATTCTTATCCCCATGTATAACCCTTACCCGATTAACCAGTCAACCTACCTCGTACATAGAACGTTTACTCAGCCTCCATGGTCACTGTGTACGACATGGTGAAAATGTTAAAGCAGCCTCTGCCAGGATATGAATACTTCTTCAGCGGCCAAATACATAACCATCAACATCGACAACTAGTGATTCAGGCTTGAGGATGAGCCCATTTTACGACCACAATACGGAGGAAAGGAGAGTCTGGGAACTACCGGCGATCAAGGACTTCCCATTATGTGACTTGAGTCGCGAACCACGCGAACGACAAGCTTAGAGCGGGATCCGAGAAGAGCAGCCAGGAAATAACCTCGCCCAACCCCTCTGCTATGCTACATCCCTGTCATTATTTCATACATACACGCCATCGCCCTATGGCCGAAGAAATCCTACACTAGAGCATGGTTAAGCATACATACAGTCCGCATATTCATAGTCTGCCGCGAGTAAGTCAGGTTGTTAGAAAACCTGTCTTATATCACTAGCATCGGCACCATGTGTTGGAGTTGTTGGGGTGGCGAACCCACTCAACATAGTGGCGAGGCCACATAACCAGAATTGCCACATGTAGTATATAGAGGCCAGCGATGGCCATAGTCTAGAATATAGAATAAGTGTCTCCTAGCGATCCTTTTAAAACACCATGAGGCAATAAAAGATTCACCATATCATCTTTTGACCAGGCTCAGTCGTTATACCAACCCTATTCTACCTGAACAGCTCTAAGCGCGCTCCCATACTTACCACCTCGTGCTTTCACACCCGCGCCTTTTTCTAGGAGAATTTCCACAACACCACTGTGACGCTGTCCTGCTGCGACTTGTAATGCGGTGCCGTACTTGCCCCCACGAGCATTCGGATCTGCTCCTTTCTCCAAGAGTAGCCTAACCACATCTTCATGGCCCGTCCACGCCGCTACCTGGAGAACCGAGCCTTGCTCAGCATGTTAAGCATTCACATCCGCCCCATTGTCTATTAACAGCCGTATCATAGCTTTGACATCCGCGGGCGTGTAGCCAGGACAATAGAATTGCCTTACCGCGGCGTGCAAAGGTGTTCCATGCAGGATCAACTCTGATTTGTTGACATAGGCTCCACTCCTCAGAAGAATAATCGCACAACCTATCGAAGTAAATTTCACCGCGGTTTGTAAAGCGGACCCCCAACGCCCTCCCTGAGCGTTACCACAGGCCCCCCACATCCATTAGCCATTGCGGCAACTGCGAGTCCCCACGGGCCGTGGCATGTAGTGCAGTACATGTCTACCCTCTTCGGCATTAACACCAGCGCCCCTCTTAAAGAGAAACTCGACAAAGTCAGGTCTTTTCATCCATGCCGCCCTTTGTAGCAGCGTGCTATAATCATCTCCGCGGCCTTCCAAGTCGGCACCGTTAGCAATGAGCAGGCAATCGATTTCGCCCTTCTGCCCCTAACTACAAGGCCCAAAGCAGTTCCTTGGTACGGCAAGGGCGGAGCATTAACGTCTGCTCCATACTCTAGCAGCAGCCCCACGCCCCCCACATTTGCCACAGTCACCGCTGCCCAGAGAGCTCCGTCGTATTTTCCCTCCACAGTATTCACACCCGCACCTTGCTTCAATAGCTCCCCCGGAGCCCCGAGAGTGATGAATAATACAGCGGTGATGGCGCGTTGCGGAGCTAAAGCCGCGGCATATCATCTCGTCCGTCTAGGTTATGATATCGTAACAGCGAGTGCGAGAAGGGCCTAGCAGAGCTTGGCCATACCATAGGCTTTGCGCTTGTATGACCCGGCGGGGTTAGGCCGCGTGCACTAAGCGTGGAGACTGCAGCGGGCTAGTGCAGCCCGGGGACAAGTGGTTAGTTTCTGTTAGCCACATAGCCTTGGAAAAAGACTCAACTGGTTGTGGGTATTATTCCAGCCACAGTATGTTGGAGTTATTGGGGTAGCGATCCCTCGCCATGTCAGCCCCTGAGTCAGAGTGGCGATATGGTAGCGAACCCACTCAACATGGTGGTGAGGCCACGCAACCACAAGTGCCACAAGTAGTATATAGAGGCCAGCGATGGCCATAGTCTAGAGAATAGAATAGATTAAGAGTCTCCTGGCGATCCTTTTTACAACACAGTATGTACAGTGCTGATACCATTGCTTAGTGAAACTTGGCAATGTCATTTATCCAGCTGACGAAGAAGCGATGGCATTGCGATATAAATTAGGCAGGCCAGCATCGCATGACCCCACCGAAAGAACTCGCCGCCGACTTATGTCGACAGATGTCTTACAAATGTATGTCGAACGAATACAGAAGACGCGCCCAGAGAAATCGTAAACAAAACAAACCCCATATAAATATAGAGTGACGATCTCCCAAAGCAATGTGTAAGGGCCATGCACCCTAGACTAAACAAATGAGGGCGATTTTGTTATATTCGTAGAAATTTTTTAAAGCGGCCTCTACCGAGATTTTCCTGGATTTCTCCGTAGAGCCCTCAAACCTCTTGCTTCAATTGCGATCTCATCTCAACAGCTGAACTGGTTAGGCTTAGCTGTTATTGTAATGCCCTCGGGTTCGTATGACACAGAGTACGCTGCATGCGTATTTTCTAGTAAGTACCTGTAAATTTGTTTTTTAGGGGACTTGGCATTAGGCTGCAGTGAGGCTGAAGAAATTTCCCGTTAAGGCTCAAAAGAAACCACAGATACCATTCGCGAATAGCAGATTCTGTCACAAGACGCGGCGCGCTAGAGACTGTGGGTCCGCAAACAGCCGAAGTGGCTTAAGGCTAGACATTCCAAAATCTTATTGTCCAGCCTCGTCGATACGAATCCAATCGCTTATACACGACAAAACAAACCCACACAATGAACAATTTTCTGCGAAAGAACACGATTCTGGCATCAGCCGTTATTGGGCATTACACAGTCAAAGGCCTGCGCCCCCACGCAAACCTTTCAGAATGGCCCGCAGAAAGTGCCCGACAAGAAGCTCTTTTGGCTGAGGCTTTAGACCGCGTGGGAAACTGAGAATGAGTGGGATAAATTGTTAGTCATTCTAATAACAGCTGGGCATGCCACGAGTAATTCAGATGGAGGCTCAATTGAGGCTGGGTCTGTAATAATGGACAATTGCCTATCATGAGCAATTCGGACGCCACCGGCCCTGCAGTAACCCCGTTGGTATCCATTAAATCACGACTTCTCCGTGGTAGAGACAACCAAGCTCACGTTTCTGTTTTGCATAGCATTTGTGCTCACTACCCAGTGTTCAACAATCTATCCCACAAAAGCTGAGTCTCTAATCCTACCCCCCGCTTAGCACGTCTCTTGAATTCCATCAAACTTTGCAGGGCTACAGGCATACCAAATGTCCGGACCTCTTGGCACAATGCGACTCGAGCCATCCGTCATCCTAGACACAACCCTTTTCGACCTTTGTCGTTCGTCCGACCAGGGCACGCCAGTCATTCTTGTTTCCAGCTCCCCGAGTGCAAAACTCCAGCCGTGTGCGCGGCCAAAGTTCTTCTATCAAGACACTATGATTGGGGACTGCGATTTGTCAGGCCTAGAGCAAGGACGCTGCGCCCACACATTCGCCATAACATACCAGGCACTAGTTGCTCAGCGGTTTGCATTCTCGGCGGGCAAGATGGCGGCAGTGCTGTTCGACCTGCCCGACGATTCTGAATCTTGGGGCCACACAAGGAGTGACAATAGGCTCGGTGCGTGGGCGACTATGAGTGTGCTCAGGTCGATGCAGAGGCCTCAGCTGATGTTCTTCAGTTGTCCTGCCTCTGTGAAACTGGAAAATACTTCTGCAAAGCTGGCGGTTAGATTGCCCATGGACCTCCTAGAGGGTCACCCGCATGTGATTAACCCAGAGGTCCACTACGAGTTGCTATCGAAACGGGGTCTCGCGGTTTCCGGGCTTCATACGCCCAAGTGTGAGTTGATAGAGTTCGATACCGCAGATGAGATGTATGGCGAAGAACACGACGGCTATGACGCACGCAGCAGCTTTTCGTCAGACAGTGCTGGCGTGCATGGAGATGATGGATTTCCCGTGTCGTGAGACGCTTACAGGTGCATCCTCTGCCTTTCGTCCTTAAATTACAACAAACCATTTGCGGCAATGGCACGTTCATCGTCAGAACAACTCAAGATCGCGACTCTCTAGTAGAGAAGCTCTCAGCCACAATCCTTAGGGATCTTCTTCTCCAAGTTAATCCCTCGAATGCCCACCTCCGACCTGCGACTCTGGTTCTCGAAGAGTATATATCCAGCGCAGTCAACAATTTTTCTGTCAATTTCTTTGTCCAAAAAACAGGTGATTGCATCTTCATATGTTGCGCGAGGCAAAATATATCCGTCTCGAACCACTGGGCAGGTGCATCAATATCTTACAAAGAACAACCGCAACTGAAGCGCCGCTTTGAAAAGACGGTGCACGAGATTGGAGCCCTTCTAAGCAAGAAAGGCTATTATGGGGCCGTTGGAGCGGACGTGCTGGAGGACGAGTTCGGGAAACAATGGGTCGTGGATCTAAATGTCCGGCCTCCAGGGTCCTTTGTGCTTGGACTCCTCAACAGGCAGTTTTCCGAGGAGAGGGGACTGCACACAGCCTGCTTAATATCGACGGCTGAGCTGCCTTTCTCTCGGAAAGAGTTTGTGGACGTATTCAGTCAGGAATTCCGGGATGGAAAAATCATTGTTATAGCCTGGTTTGAGAACAAGGCGGCGAGGGTGGGATGGGCAAGCTTGGTTATTGGTGCTGAGGATGAAGATAAATTGGATTGTTTGGTAGACCAGGTTCAAGCTGTAAGCTTGAAAAGAGATTAAACGCCCATAAGACCCAAAGTCTTGAAATTCCACGTTGCAGGGTTTCTTCATTATTTAATGGATCAATATTTGCTGGCTATTCATGTTATGCAATGGTATGTGCTCTGTTGTGCAACTCACTCGATGGTTGCAAATGAAATTACATTATTGGCAGGTATACATGTATAGTACTTAATGCAAGGTGGATAATATTGCATGACGCCGTATAAGTGACTCTAATTCAACCGCGTGACACCCACATTCGGGTTAATTTCAAAGAATCCAAACCATTGTATTTCTTGTCATCTTTTCACCACATACTATAACACATCGCAGCCCCATTGCTGTTGACACGAAATTGCTCCACCAGCTCACCTCACCACTACCTCGAACCGGGGATATGGGAGAGATTGAGGAGATGGCCTGGGACAGCGCCGCCCAAATCCTCTGCAAAGGCTCACCTTATAAAGTCGGCCCGCCCACGGCGACGGAGCGCGCTCGCAAATTCGAGCTTGCATCTCCATGTATCAAAAACTCTTCCGAGAGGTCGACGGAACATCTTGGACTGCAGCTCGTCAACGAGCTTCTCGACACCTTCCGTACCTCTCTGAGCAAGTCCCCGAGATCGTTGAAGAGATGCACGGAATCGCAACGGGAGCCTCCATAGATTTCCTCGATATCGTTGCGTTGAATGTCCGCAGCGAAATCGCACTCGCGAATACCTACTCAGACGCCTGCACAGGGCTGTCTCAATCCGACGGCTCAACCGGGGGGTCTCTTTTCCTTGCCCAGAATTGGGATTGGGTGGTCGAAGCCGGGCCGGCGTTAGTGCTTCTAGACATTCAAATGTCTAGTATACCCAGGATTTCTTTAGTCACTTACAGCCTATCAATAGCTATGGAGCTTCATAATTCATTGTTTGCTTCTTATATTGCTCCCTTGACATTGTTGTAGCTAGTTAAGTTCACTAAGTAAGAACTATTTAACTAGAAGTTTATGTCATATTTTTTAGTTATTATGTATAGTATATAGTATATAGACTTAGTAGTCTGTACTCTACTACTTTAAGTATTACTTCTCTGGTAAGTCCTACTGTTACTTATAATTTAATAGCAGGCTTCCTTAGTTAATATTATATATAATAAGACTTTGTTTACAATCTGGTTTAATAGTTTCTATATTATTCTTATTTTTATAACTATATTAAAAAATATCTTTGGGTGATAATTCTTGGTATGAAGCTTAATTGTTAAACTAACAAGACATTCAATGAAGAGGAAAGGAAAGATACTTTCCCTGAGATTCCAACATTGTATTTATAGCTACTTCTTCACTAATCTTTTAATTACTTACTAATAGGCGACTTATACCACTTGGTGTATTCTATTCTCAGCATGACTTATACTTAACTCACACCAAGTCCAGTAATGAAATCTGAGTTATTATGACTTATAACTCTCCATCCATACCCAAGCTGCTTACTACACCTAGTTGATATGTCTTTTAGCTGTTAAGTGTTCTTCAGCTCTTCTAGTTCTACTCTCACGACCAATGGTTCTGTATTTATAGTTCGTGGTGGTTCCTATTGGCTAATTGTTTCTTAGCTGAACTGCTTAATAGTTGCGTGGCTGGCTGAGATTATTACCTTGATTGAGATATAGGTGATATATCAGTTTACTACAAATTGTACTCTTAGCACTAAGAGCACTGATTGTGCAAACCCTGCTTTGGCCCCTACTTTTTGTGGCAAGTACCACGTAACCTTGTATTCAGTTCATCCTTGCTAAGTCATATATGCTATCCTTGTCTCTATGAGTTTGTGATCTAGTCCAATAATAGCGATACCACTCCTGTATCCATGGTATTCCTGGTAAGGTTTAAGATGTTCATGACACTTGATTGGAAAGCAAAAGAAGTATAATCAAGAGAAGTCATTACTACTGAAAATTCAAGTTTCTGAAGATAGAAGTACTATTTTCTATAACCTTAATAAAGTATAGTAAGTATGTAATATCTAAGGGGAAAAAGAAAAGACTATTACTTGTGTATACACTCAAAAAGAGAAGAATAAGTTTTATAAAAAGACAGAGAAGGCAGAGAAACAACAGTTAATAGAGGAAAGGAGAATGATTAAGGCCTATAATAAGGAAATGCGACTACAGGAGCAGGACAAGAAGAGACAACAAAAAGAAGAAGAAAGACTTGCAAAACAGCTATCTAGCTCCAGTTCCCCCCAGGTGCTAACTGCAGGTCATAGTTTGCAGCTTGCTCGTCCGAAGAGTTACTGGAGAACTCTAATACATTGGCTCTATTCTTCCAGAAGGTCGGTAAAAATCCCGCCATCTACGGTTAACCTACTGACATTTTGCAAACAAGGTTTTGGGCCCTCCCCAAGAAATCGCACGGTCTCTGGTGTCACGTTGGCATTGTCCTCGCTTGGAAACATAATGGCATTTACATTTGCAAGCGTGAAAGGTGGGCAGCTCCGCTGATAGCTATTGATATGAAGTGCTCATAAGGAAACTGCAGTGAAACAAGAAATAGCGCGAATGGGCATCATTCCATATCCAGAATTCTGGTCGAAATCAAATCACCACGGCAACCCAGGGCCAGCCTTACTGTTACATTTCATATTTACGTCGATGTTTATTATTGTGACACCCCTTTCAAATGCAACTAGATACCTTGTGATAAGTACCCTGTTCACTTATGCACGGACTTGGGTTGGTGGTAAGTATATCTAGAAGCAAAGCCGCCCACTCAAAGTTTGGAAGCGTTCCCTTCGGCCACATTGATAGTATTGCTGGGATTGGGCCTTCTGAGGGTTCTCTACTTGAACACATTCCGCGAGGGTGACGTACGCTGGTTTTGCCGAGAGAGCTCCGGACTTCGAACTTGGACTTTGATCTCCCTTACATTAACCTTCATCTCAGCAAATCTTTTTATAATCGTCCTCTCCTAGTTCCCATCGAATCTCCAAAGGACACTACACACTAAAACACTGGTTGTGCCGTCCTACGCTGGTCCTATAATTGGCTCTATATTCTTCCTAGTCGGAGCCATCTATTGGGCCGGGATATCAAGTTTCCCCCGTTCTTAGGGTACACATTCTCCGTGAAGGGGGAACCCCAAGGTGGAACCGAAATATTGATGACCTTTGATGTAAGCCAGATTCTACCCGTCTCGCTAGGTTGCCATTGTTGGCAGAGTTTAGCGTCATGTCGGGGGATCGGCGCGTAAGGTTTGCAACAAGGTGCTGTCAATCTGGGAGTGGTCCAGGAAAATTTTCGGGAGTTGTACATAATTGGCAAGAGCAGGGAGTTCACTAGCGCATTTGAATAGACTCTGGTGATGATGACGGTGGTGTTTGTTGATTTATGTAATTTCCTAAATGAGCTGATGAATATTCCTCGCTTCTAAATAGATTATTCTAGATTTCTATAAATTCTTTAATATGAACTAGTCAAGCATCATTCCTTTAGTTTAGCCTAGAGAATTAAGCTGAGCGTTCGACAAAAGCCCAGTAAGGAATGCGTAGCACACGTTTATCGCTGGCGAGGTGCCTCCTAAACAGTTCATTTTACAGCACTACAGTTAGTGTATCGCGGAACTTGGCCCAATGTTGATGTTTATCCGCTCAAACACTAAATCCGCGATGTTCTTGATATCCTTTCCGGTCGCGGTAGACGCACCATTAGGTGCCAATACAGGTATCGTTTTCGCTCGCTCAATAGTGTCAAATACCTCACCAACTTCTTTAGCATGGAACGACCAGACTAGCTTCCTTGCAGTGGCCTTAGTCCCATGCACTCTTGCTAGCCGTTTACCCAGCTTCTCCAAGGACGACCTGACTTGATCTGTTGACCTATCTAGGCCGTCAAATTCTCTGACTCCACCTAGCCAAATCCCTCCAGGCGAATTCGGCTTCTCCAGGATTCCTTTCAGACTTTCGAGAAGACTTCGGATACTGTCGACTTCAGGTTAGAGTCTAATACACGTCTTGTCGGCATCCTTGACTTCTGAGAGATAGTGCGATGCCTTGCAAGCTGGGTCTAACACGATGATAATGCTAACTGCGATGCTGAGGCCGTCAGCCATCTCCCTATCTATTTTATTTCACGAGAAGCTCTAAGGAAGGCGAATTCGTAGGCCTTGAAATCGGCGATCGGAAACGATATGACCATCGGATGCGCTTCTTAAAAGGCTGAGGAGGTTGGTGTGTAATAGAGCCAACGTTCCTGCGCCAACCTTACGGACCCCTGTCTAATCAACTTCCTAGCTCGTTCTTCGCTTCCAACGGGAACTACTCTTTAAATTCGAAAGCAAAGATACTAGAAAGAAGCATCCTCCACAGCTTCACCACCATCACCAACACAGGTAGCGATTCTCGCATCTGAGCTTTTACGGAAACGTTAGCACAGAAGGGCGGCAGAGCCATGGCGGGAAACACGCATAGCAATGAGGCATCATCCATCCCCCCTCCACTTTCCAGTCTATCCACAACCCCGCAATCAGCTGCTAACAGAGCCTCACAGGATATCAAGATTCTAGGAGTGCCAGTCTTTATCTTCCAGAAACAGACACCTGAACTTCATATATCGGGGTCTTACCGCCTCTCTGTTTAGAATGCAATAAAATGAGGCCGTCAAGCGGCATTCGTGGGATTTTCTCGCGGTTATGGCCCAAAAGTGATTTGGCCGAGGGCGCCAAAATGCGGCACCCCGGAAAATAACCACTTTAAGCGAGACATCATAGCGCGTTCTGCACAACAATCCCACCTCCATCAGCAAGATAGCTCTTCCGCAAATTCGACGAACTGTAGCTTTAACGCGTCGCGATATTCATCTGCGGTGTGCTGTATCATCTCCGGATAAGGGTTCGATGAAGAAAACTAGTGAGTTCTCCATAGGTCCGGATTCGACGCGCTTTGCGAACATGTTAGCTAATGTTGCGGGAAGTACCCTGCGTACTGAACACATACTTGATCCCAGCCCACCCAATCCCGCGACAGATATTCGGCGCATTCCCGCATGTCCTCATAAAAGGAAAGCGCCATCGGCTAGAACACCGCGATGAAGGAGCGATCTGCACGACGGCCACTTGGGGCGCTTAGGCTTGCTGGGGTTGCACTTCCGGAATTCATCTACCCAAAGTCGGCTTATGGTGGACATGTCCGACCCCTCGAGATTTCTAAGGAGAGACTGGCGCTCAAATACTTTATTGTGTGTCCTCCTTACCTTCGCTGTTGAGTCCATTGCATTACTAACTCCATATAGGACGAGCAGCAGGTGCCTGATAGTTCAAACGCCCCGACAGATAGCCTACGCAGAAAGAGAAAGAGGGTTCAGACTGATGAGTTTCATCAAATCGAGCTTCATGAGTTCAGTATCTATCGTCCTGCGAGTAAGAACACCCAGACCGACGAATTGGCTCCCCTACATTTCCTCTGTGCGAAGTCCGCGAACAACGATTACTATTTCGATGGAATCCTGGTTGACGGGAGTAAGAGAAAATACCTTGAGAAAGTGCCGTTTAAAGTGTTGTCAATCGGTAATTATCTTGACACCAGCCTTCATACAATTGGCGACCAGATCTGGATACAGACATCCGGCTGCCAAGAGAAGAACGTCTGGTATCAATTGAAGGAACCGGCCCACGAATACCAAGAATATCACAAACAGTTTCTTTGGCTTGCGGGTTTCACAAAGCACTTCGTCGATTTTCTCAACTGCACGGATAAGGTATCCCTGAACCATTTCCGGCAAAACTTCCATGACTGGACTCACGAGCTTCATGGGAATGACGAAGACTTCAAAAGTTGGTTTTCGAAGTACGGCCACACCGACTTCAGGAGTGTAGTAGCCGCCAACTTCGAGTTTCTCTGGAAGGAAGCGAACGGTGTCGAAAGCGGCCTTCATAAGCACCCTATCTGGTCAGAAGTCGATTCAAAGAGGCTGACAGCTGTCAAGGAGCACTTCTTCAAGATAGAAAACACAGTCGTTACACCTTACGTCTACGAATGCTTCAAGAGAATGCCATTCGGCGAATTCTTCAATGTGATATCCCAGAGTCCCATGGTCCTAGCCTCGAGGCGCAAACGGGAAATAAAACTAGATCTCACAATTGATAAATATGCAACCCGCGTCGGAGACTCAGATAACCAGCATACGGGGCCATCTTCTATTTCTACTGGAGGGATTACAAGAGCCAGCCACACCGGCGAATTTAACATCCTGAACGATATTTTTGACGAGAAGATGAGCCGAAAGGACAACGATCATGCGGAGCAAGACCGCATTGAAGCGAGGGCGAATGCTGCTAGACAGAGATTTGTCGGCACTGTTGTTATCACGCCACAACGTATCAAGCGTGACAAGTTCGGACGCGTAACCTCTCCGAAGCCAGAGATAATCAATGCAGGCGATGTTGTCGCGGTGAAGAAAGATGTTCAATCCGTGTGGAAAGGGAAATCAGAGTTTTGGTTTGCATACGTTCAGAGAATCTATTTCACGGAGAAGGGCCGCCGCGTCTTAAAGGTCATCTGGCTGTATGAACCTTCGGACACATCCTGCTCGACAGGCTATTACCCTATTCTAAATGAGTTGTTCTTTTCAGATAATTGCAATTGCGCCGACGAAGTACTCGATGCCCACGACGTCATATGCACTGTTCCAGCGGCACTGTTTTCAAACCCTGGAGAGTCTGGCGCGGAATATTTTGTCCGACAAAAGTACATTGCGGCCGATGCCTGCTTCGTCACTCTTAAACAGTCCGACCTCAAGTGCAAACACTCTGCGGAGCTGGGCAAGTCTCCGACGGAGGAAGCGAAAGAGAAGTATCAGATTGGGGATACGGTTCTTATTCTGAAAAATAACGTTCTTGAACCAGTACAGGTAACGGGATTTTCGAATGACAAACTCCTCGTACGGCAACTACGAAGGAGGAGCAGAGACTACCCACCCGAGCAAGCTAGACCAAATGAACTGGTCTGGACGGAAGAGATCTGTTCAATCGAACCGGATGACATAGATAGGAAATGTCACGTCAGATTCTACACAGAAGATGAAAAGGCGAACGGAAAAATACCTGCGCCATACAACCGCGATGGAACCGCAGACGCATACTTTATTACCAGCGGTGAAGTTCGCGACGGGGCTCACACTGCATTAAAGCCACTTGAAAAACCTTTTCCTCCTATGAACCAGGGGTTCGACCCGGCCGAATCGTCTCCCCGACCTGTGATGTATGGGATGGATCTCTTCTGTGGTGGTGGAAACTTCGGTCGCGGGCTTGAAGAAGGAGGTGCGGTGCACAACAAATGGGCTGTTGACATTGGCAAGGAACAGGTTCACACATACCGCGCGAATTTGAGAAACCCTGAGGACACGAATCTCTACTTTGGCTCAGTGAACGATGTCCTTCGCAACGCTCTAAAGGGAAACTTCTCTGCTCATGTTCCTGAGCCGGGAGACGTCGACTTTATTTCTGCTGGCAGCCCTTGCCAAGGCTTCTCCAATGCGAATGGCCGGAGAGAGGAGGAGAAAGGCCTCCGCAACTCATCCCTGGTAGCATCAGTAGCTGCCTTTGTGGACTTCTATCGTCCGAAATATGCCCTCTTGGAGAATGTGGCGGGAATGGCAAGCAAGAACTCGGGAAATGCGTTCTCTCAGCTCTTGTGCGCACTGGTAGGCATGGGTTACCAAGTGCAGCAGTTCAACCTGGATGCGTGGAGTTTCGGTAGTCCACAGAGTCGATCTAGGATATTCATCTCAATAGCTGCACCTGGGCTGAAGCTGCCGCCTCATCCAGCGCTATCTCATTCTCATCCTGAAGGCAAAGGAGATAGAGGGATCGGCGTCGGTGCAAACGGAGAAAAGTTTGGAAAGCGCCAGTTTGCGATCACACCGTTTAAATATATTACGGCTACTCAAGCAACGAGCGACCTTCCGTTCGTTGGGCAAGCTCGATCTCACACATGCATCAAGTATCCAGACCATCGGCAGACAACCACCAAGGGAAATCTGAAGCGCATCTTGGTGAATTCCATTCCGGTGCATCCAAGACAGCAGAGTTTCATCAAGGCCGTCAGCGCAGGTCGGATGCCAAAACAGGTAATTGCCAATCATACATGGGGAAGCAGTGGCCATAGGCAGAATCTAAACTCAAAGTCCTGGCAACGGATCGATCCAAATGGACTAATCCCTACGGTAACTACGTCGCCGCATCCTGCCTGTGCTTTTGTGGGTGCGACACTGCACTGGGATGAACACAGACTCCTGACCATCATGGAGGCTCGGAGAGCACAAGGCTTTCCGGATAATGAAGTCTTGATCGGCATCCCGTCGGCGCAATGGAAAATTGTAGGGAACAGCGTTGCAAGACCTGTGGCGCTTGCTCTCGGAATGTCTTTGAGATATGCATGGTTGTCCAATGACCACGATGACGCACCGAGCCACTATTCTCAGAGGGTTATGGTTGAGACGGGCTCTGCTAGCAGTAGCTCTGTTGATGGTGCCGCCGCTTCAAAGAAGCGGAAACTAGGAGGTGCGTATAGATCCTTGTCTGTCTCATTGACATTCAGCATACTAACTAGGAGTCCTAGCTCCCGGTGAATCAGATGTTGGTGAAGAGGGTCGCGGTAGCGCAAAGAAGGCGAGAACGCTTTCAGGTATTTATCCCATCTATAAAATACGATCTCACTATGGAAATTCTAATAGCCGTTCTACGCAGATGCCGTAACCACATTACCTGGAGAAACGAGGGCATTAGTTCCCCCTGTAGAGATTTTGGACGATTCCCATGACGGATTGGTCAAGGCAGGAAGAACTAAATCCCAGTCCTCGACCGTTGTGTCGCCATCCGACCGAGCTCAGTCATTGTTGTCGATTTCAGAAGCTTCTGGTGCACCAATGTCCATATCAACCACTCCACCTCCACAGTCCCCTCCTCAAAAATCCTATCCTAAAATATATTAATGTCTATTACGTTTGAACCAGGAGGGGGTATTCCTTCCTTTGCTTATATTCCCTGCTCTATTGAGGCGCGCAATGAACCACACGATCTTGCTTGGGAAGGGTCGACTGAAAAGCCACGGATTCTCGTGGTGACAGCCCCAAATCAGCAGAGACATTACATACTATAAGTAGATAGGTCAATAAAGCTGATAAAATCAAGTCTAGATGACTAGATGTGAAGTCATTAGTTATGGAGGGAGCTGCGTTGGTTCCTAAGAATTTGGGAAGGTTGACATAAGATTTCTCGTAAGAGACCAAGAGACTCATGATCTTATCCAGGCGTATAACATATTTCCAAATCAGCCTTCCAAAATCACTTTCTCCCCTCCACGGCCCTACCCCATCCACCTCATCCCTCAACGTACCACCTGTAGCCCCGACTGATACCAAGCCGTTATAACCGTATATCTCTACGCCTCCGAAAAATATCAGGGATCTTTCGGCAAACACTCTCGCATGGTTTGTCAAGTCTCGCCCACCAACCGGCGGAACTACCGAACAAGGAATCCCGGAGCCGAATTTCCATTTTCGATACCGACAGCGGCTGCACGCACGGACCAAACAAACTCTCCTCATTCTGGACCAGACACAGGGAGTCACATCGCATCACATCCCTCTTGTCGCGTGGCATGCACCTGCATATGAAGGGGACCGCCAAAAAATTTCACATGCCCTGAACATGGAACTGCGGCAAATTACATGCCGTCCAGGATCCCTCGCGATGGTCCGATCGAACGGTACTTATTGTCTGGTGATGAGCACCAGGATGGTTTTGCCCCTCCAGCTTCCGCAGCGAAAACCGCAGCGAACCTCCGTATAGACTCCCCAATGCACACGAAAGTAAAACATATAGGCTACGCACTCTCAAGCAATGGACAAAAAGTAAATTCGGTAACGTTAGAGTCCAACACCTAAAACCCCTCTATCACATAGCAATATCTCAGTATATTTCTCAGTATCTTCGCCGTATACCCAAACGCGAAGTACCCCTCAAGATACTCGCCACCAGCGGTCTACCAAAAAACAGCTGTTGATACACCCAAAGGAGACTTTCATCGCCCGATGCAGCCACAACTCAAACCCGAAGACATCCTAGTGCCCCGACGCAAGCCTCCTTTCCAACGGGCGAGTGTGTATACTGCAATATTTCCTCACATAATTTTGTCCCCACAAAGATCCGTATCCAATCCGGCATCCCTCGACCAGCGCTATTAGAAATGCGCTAGCGTGGAGGTGTCTGTGCTCCCAAAAAGGGTGGTGTCGAAAATGGAAAACCCTCGCTGTCAAATCAGCACAACTTTCTCATCCTCTGAAGACGTGAACCAAATACACTGCATAACCTTTCCGTACACCGATGTCAAACTCGCATAGCCGTTGCTCCTCCAACGCACTCGCCTGGCAGTTTACCCATAAATCCACAACCGTATTATTCGCCACCACGACGTCTCCCCATGTCTCACGAACAAAAGCTTATACTCCTACGTCTCCGTCCTTCTCCCACACCCTCCGTACCTAGTACATGCATACCCTCCCGGTGCAGTCGAAAGTTAAATCACCACCGACCGTTTGATCCTCCGATGCGCCGCGAGTCAAACTCGCTATAATTCCAATTCATCGCGTGGCCATTCCCTGTCGAGATTCTTGGCCCACTGTCAGAAAGGCAAGATGACCTGCCACTCCGGCTATGATCTGCCGTTTGTTCCTTGTAGGGTCAGCAGAAAAACGATGGAGAACTCTCCGTGATGCAACGAACGTCAAAGTCAGGCATCACCTCCTGCTATTGCCGGACTCGTCTTCTCTTAGAGAAAGTGAATAGCCGAACCATAACCGACAGTGGGATAGGAGTCATACCCAAGGACACCAGAGACAGAATCTGGGTTGCCACTTTTCTAGCCCACGCTTCCTGCACTAACGGACCAAGAAGTTGCATTTAGTGTAGAATGGTCATAGCTTCGAGATGTCATTGTGCCTCTACCCACAGTTTATACCCCTATCATCTCCGACTGCGGATCACAAAGAAATGAACCAAGCCTTCCCACTTATTACTTCTCCCTCTGCACGGAGTGTCGTGAGGGAGTAATTTAGGTGTTAAAGCGGTCACATCCGAAAGGTATCTCGCAGTACTATAGTTAGCCAGTCAAACAGAGAAGACCAGCAGAAGTAGGACAAACAAAATCTTCTGATCGCACTTACGGGCGCCGATTATAGAACTCCATCAAGTGCTTATTTCACATTTAGCTTTTCTAGCATTCTCCCCGCTGCGATTACAAAAACGGAGTACTTTCATGCCGAACTAATTCGCGAATACATACTTGCTCGCCGCTTCAAATGTACAGGTGTGGCCCACGCTCAGTGCAGTGCTCACTAAGGGGATATACACAACTACAAATTTACAGAGTCCACGCACACGACGCAACCCAGCCACCCCATCGTTCGCATAAGCGCGCCATCGTCTGCAAGGTACGGAAACGCACACGTGCGTTCCCCGCAACTTAGGGGCTTCTCACATACGCCGCACGCCCCTCAATTCGACCTCAAATCTATTCGACTTACCCAGGACATGGTCTTCCAAAGGATTAGCTTTTGGAACGATTTCGCCCTGAATATAGAAGGGATTAGCTAGGAGATTAGGAATATCAAACGGTTCGTAGATCACAATTACAGAAGTCCGAAAGAGCTCTCGTGGATATTGCTAGTCTTGAATTTGTGATTATGCCGCTCTCTACCTCCTAAATTCATACAGGCTTGATCCATACTCCGGAAACAAAGAAGCCCCTTATTTTTCCCCAGAACGCCTGATATCTTCGGCCCTCACCTCCACCTCGTAAATCATAGAAACCCTCGATTTTGTTCTTATGTTCGTGAAGGGAAAGAAAGAGGGCATGGTAGGGAATAAAAGCTATATATCTAGCCCATATAGGAAGAGCGAAGTATTCTGTATCATAACCCAAGAAAACCCGTACGCCCCATGAAAATGGAAGACACCTAAAGCAAAAGTCGACAAATCCCATATATACAAGAAGCCACGAGAAAAATAGGGTCAGAAGAGGACTGTGAGTCACCTCGTTCCGATAACCTCAACTTTGCACTCATTCCCATACGTCGAGCTCGTACCTCCCACACCACTCGCCTCGCTGCTGCCTCGCACACTTACAACTCGCACTCTCCTCGCCTCCTTAAGAATAGTCTCCTAACTCTCCGCTCGCCAACCCGTCCCCTGTGTAATCACCGCCTTATTCGGAACTAGAGAGTCTGCTCCTCCAATAAGTGTCCTCTCGGGGAGTTTCGGGAGAGCCTTCTCCTCGTCCATCCCGCCATTCCCAGCGACGTCGTCATGGAGCAGAGCGGACTCCCGCCCATTACAAGAGGAGTTATGCGAGAAATTCAGGTTCTGTGATTTATGCATCCTAGCACTAAGCTCAGATCCGTAGTTCGCCGTTCCCTTTTTATCAAAGAACTTCGCGAAAAGCGGCTTTAGCGCTGGGGTCGATGCGCACGCGATACCGACGTCAATCTCGACAGCGACCCAGATCCAGAGCGTGAAGCCCTCCCAAGTTACGTCGTAGGTGTGGTTGAGGACTTGGTTGACGTAGTAGAGGCGGAAGACACCCGCAATACATACAAGCCCCCCCAAGGCGAAGATAGTAATTAGGCCAATGCGTTGGCGGAGTGGGAGTTGGATAGCCCAAAGGGTGGGCATGGGGAGGAGGAAGACAAGGAGGTCAGTCCCGAGGTTGAATGAGCATTGAAGGATTAGTGGCGGGGATTCGGGAAGGCAGTGATGGTTCTTGCTGAAGAGGAGCCAGTAGCCGCTTATGGGGTGACATTGGAAGGTAAGTAGGAGGGTGAAGCCAATGCAGACCGTCGTGACGAGAACGATTGAAATGTACACGGCGCGTCGGAAAATTGGGGTTGAAGCTGTTGAGGAAAGGCGGAGATAGAACATAAGAATGGAGAGTTTAGTCAGCCCAGAGGCCAAGCTAAACATAAATTGTCCAGCAAATGAGACCTACACCATTCAAAAAGATCCTCAATTAGCAACACGTATCGGGAATTGCTAGATAGAGCATTTTCGACATACCTGCCGCGATGCTGCATATTTTGTAAGTGGTACGTCCCAGATATGTACATCCCAGCCATATAGTGTCGATGCTGCACTTTCCAAAGTCAGCCTCTGCTTTTTTTTCACTCTTTATGGCGAAAAGGGAAAGTGAACCCCACATACCCAAGCATACACACAGCGTTAATCCGATTGCAAATACAGAGGCCGCAATGATCAGCCAGTCATCCCACCACAGTCTCCGGGTAATAAATCTCCGGACGTATATCCGTAACGACACGATAAGGAGGGTGATGGGTAGGAAAGTTAGCTCGACAATGAGCAGCGCCGGACCACGAGTTACAGGATTGACGTAGTTTGGCTTAGGCCATGTTGCGATGACAGAGAAAGGTGGAAATCGCATCGTAGCTGTTTTAGTTGTGATTGATTGGAAGGCGTCGGGGAAACAAGAGAAGCTAATATGTTTCGTGGCGAGGACCGGGAGTGACGAGATTCGGTAGTAAAGCCCTCCTGGGTGGTTCAGAGCAAAGGAAGGTCGAGTTGTTGTTGATCGATTTCCTTGAGTATGTCTCCGCTACCCGCTATTGGGAACCCCGCCAAGCGAAATAGAACGTATAAAGACAATAACAAAAGCCAGAGTCTCTCTGGAGGTCTTCTATGGCTCCTGCAAGGACACAGCAAGCTGAGAGGATGGGGTTGGTCAGATATATAAGCGAAATCTTCTTCGCCCTCCGCTCTCTCGATCAAATGGGGATAGGTAATTGGAGAATCAAGTTCAGGGCTGCTTCTGCGTCGGGGGGGAAACTCTACCGGCAAAACCCCGCGAGAATATTTGGTGTGAGTAGGAAACAATGGGAAGCGACCCAGGAGCATTACTGCGCCAAGTGTGTGTGCTCGTGTTTGGAAGACATGGGTGCGTACTGAGCATGGCACTGCTTGGGGTGCTTGAGAGTGCGAACACCAGTCAGATCTGCGATAAGGTCGGTGCGTCGCGTTCATATATCTGGGTTCAGGAAGGTAGGTCAAGATGGAGTAAGGGAGACGTGCATCAAGCACCTTTTTTTTTGATTCTGCTAGGGAACGCCCACGACTAAGTGTGAGCAGGCTGCAGAAAACCCTTGAACAAGCGAAATCTTCTTTGATGGTTTGTCGTTGACACTAGCCCTGCGCCGGACACAGTTCCTGGCATTCCCTGATCGGAATTTCCTTTTGTCGTAGGGGCGTCCATCCGACATCATGTCCCTCATATGAATGGTTGGTCCCCAAATCAATTTTCAATCGCACCGCAGCTGCAACGTGACGCCGGCTATCTATCCGGGTGCAGCGAGTGTGTGGCTAGCGTCGAGTTCCAAAGCAGAACGTCATTGCTGGGAGTTCACCCGGGCGTCCATCATGCTGGAAGCCAATCCAGAGCCATGCCACAATCTCTAGCTGATCTAGATCCCGTCTGCCCCATGACAATCCGTTTCGCAATCATTCGGTCCGAAAACAGTCCGTTTCAAATTAGGCATATTGTCTTCCCCACCTTGCACAGCTGAACTGATCCAATAGTGTGCTTGCTATAACCACGGTTCGACCCATCATCCGCAATCTAAGGTACGCCGATCAAATCAATCGATCTGCCGATTTCGATCTAGAGTTTCACCCCTTCCCAGGTCTGCCTCCGCCCCCAAGAGAACCCTGGCAATTTTCGCAGCCAAGACCTCCAGCGTTCCGAGTTGTCCGGCTCCGAAAGCCAAAACTTGGGCGACGGCTTCCTTACCAGTTCAGGATAAGTCCCTTATCGCCCTCGCGCAGCACCAAAGCTTAACTAAGGCTTTTTGGGCTTTCCTCTATAGAACGCCCCAAACTCCGCAAATTGATTTCTTCTAGAAACAACGCTAAATCAGGTGGTGCGTTCGCAGCTCCGAGCGTGCGTTCCGCGGGAAAGAAAAGCAAGTAGACAGCCGCGCAATGAGGAGATCAAGTTATGTAGTCTAGAACGAGAGGAGAAGGGTCAGAGGGGAAAGTTTGTCTTGAAGTAGGAATCCTCACCATTCAGCTACCATGTCCAGTACAGCCTTATGCCTTGCGAACGACACCCTCCCGCTCCACAACTCGGATTTTGCGTTCCTGACGAGAAGTCGATCTACACTTAGATGTAGCCGTAGCCATTTGCATCCCCCGATCAAGGGGTTATGCGTTGCGCCCCGGCTTCCTTCCCCAGTCATGTTCCTGTCGCAGTCTCATAAGGCCAAGCCTCCAAAAGCCAAAATCAGCCTAAGTCTCACACACCAGAAAAATGCATTCCTGCTTACATAAAACTAGCCGAATGCTCGAGCATAAACTTGACCATCATAACTAACCTCCCTGCCTGTGCGAGGCGGAGTCAGTGAGGACGGTCCACTAAGAGGGCAGAGCTTTTGTATCTTAGCGATATTTGGGCTACTATCAAACCAGGGCTCGCCTGAGCTAAAATGACAGCATCAAGATATTCTTTCATTTTAGATATCAGGTTAGAAATTTTTTCCTTACTTGTTATCTTAAAAACTATATAATATTATTGTTGAAGTTCCTCAATATTATTAGAATAATTAAATATTATACTTAATATAAAAACTAGTTTTAAAACTAAGCTCTTTAAATTACTAAAACAGTATAAATAATGTTAAGTTAAATGTCAAGCATTGTTATAATAATGTTTTTAAGTTTAAAGATAAAGTTAAAGATATAAATTAATTTTATTATAATATTAAGTATAGAGAATAGTAATATCAATTTCTTGTACCTTCTCCCCAATTAGTTATTAAACTATAATATATATATTGTAATTATAACCTTATTGAAATTATTCTGTAATATAGCTTTTAAAGTTTTACTTAGCTAATAACTATTTGTTAGAACTAGCCCTAGAGCTAGATTTTCTGAATTACTAAAACAGTATAAATAAGGTTAGACCAAATGCTAAGCATAGTTATAATAATATCATGAGACTCTTAAGATCAGGGAAATAAAAATATAATGTTTTATATTACTTTACATAATACAATTGAATTCTAATGATAAAACTATTTATAAAAATAATTGCTACTTCTTCTAAAAGTAGCCTCCTGTGCATATATAATGGAAAGGAGATTACATATTCCTTAGCATACTAATTGTTAGGACTTGCCTTAAAGCCAAATCCTTTGAATTATTAAAATAGTATGAATAGTATTGAGTTAAATGTTAAACACAGTTATAGCAATGTCACAAGGCTTTTATAGCTAAGATAATAAAGATATAATACTTTACATTACTTTATATAATAGAATGAAATTCTAATAGTAAAACTAATTATAAAACTAATTACTACTTCTTCTAGAAGTAATCTCCTGCACATATATCATGGAAAGGAAATTATATGTTCTTTGATATACTAATCATATATGGCTTAGTAATAGTATGATATCATACTACAGTCTTAGTTCTTAGGACTTCATATTATACTAATTGTATATAGTATAATAATGTACTACTACTAAACTATAGTCCTAACTCTTAAAGCTTTATATTATATTATTGCTAAAACTTCAAATTACTTTCAAGCATATTACTGTTGTAATCCTATAGATCTAATATTAACTATTAATCTTATATTAATAAATTACAAAGACTCTTAATTAAAGATAAACTAGAAACAACTAAAAAGAAAAACTAATAAACCCTTAACTGACTAAGGAAACTAGAAGATATATTAATTAGAAATGATAAGTTGTATAGTAATTATATAAAGATAAGTGTGACAATCTGACTCCGATAAGGTCTCATCTCCTAGTTTGTCTTAGTGTTCAAGTATACGGCGTGGTATTCTTTGGGTAACCATGAGATGAGTATGTTAGTCTCGTATACTGGGATAGTGAAACGGTCCTACTGCAACTATATTGAAAGATATCTTGGGTGATGATTCTTGATACGAAGCTTATATTGCTAAACTAACAAGACTTTTAATGAAGAGGGAAAGAAAGACGCTTTCCCAGAAACTTCAACGCTATATTTATAGCTACCTCTCCACTGTCCTCTTGGCTACCTACTAACGGGTGACTCTTACCACTTGGAGTATTCTTTCCTCGGCATGGCTCACACTTGACTCACACCGAGTCCAATAATGAAGCCTGAGTTATCATGACTCATAACTCTCCACCCATACCTGAGTTGCCTACTATACCTAACTGATATGTTTTTCAGCTGCCAAGTATTCTTCAGCTCTCCTGGTCCTTCTCCTACGATCAACAGTTCCTTATCTGTAGGTCATGGTGGTTTCTGTTAGCCGGTCACTTCCTGACTAAACTCCTTGGCAGTAGTGTAGCTGGCTGAGGTCATTGCCTTGACAAGGATGTAGGTGATTTATCAAGTTACTGTGGGTCACACTCTCAGTGCTAAGGGCACTGATTGTGCGAACCTCTGTTCTGGCCTCTATACTTCTATGGCAAGTGCCGTCCATCCTCGTATTTGGTTCATCCTTGCCAAGCCATTCAAGCCATCCGTATCCCGTAGGCTAGTAATCTGGTCCAATGGTTCCAGCATCACTCCCGTGTCCATGACGTTCTTGATAAGGCTCGAGATATCTGTGACAATAAGAAGAATATAAGTTATAACATAACTTAAATCTCCCTAATTAAATTTTAAGATATAAGTTACAACTTGGTATAATAGTAATATAGTATGAAATTATCTAATGATAGGTAATAAGTAACTAGATAAAGAGTAACTATAAAAAGTACTTAAAAAATATTGAAAAATACTTTTCTTTTTCTCTTTATTAAATATTATTCTTTTTTCTTAATTTAAAGACCTAGTAACTACTAAACTCTATTATCCAAGATATTAAAGTATAGGGTTAATTAAAAATATGCTATAATTTTTGATTTTATTTATTACAGTATTATAATAGTTTACTTGAATACTATAATTTAACTACTTAACTTTCAGCATATTTTGAGAGTTTCTCCAGTTATAACTCTACTCTTTATAATGCTTACACATAGTTTACCTCCAGTCAGGGGTTTTATTATATCAATATTAACATTTCTTAAGCTATCTACATTGCTTAATAAGCTCTAAAGTCTCATTCTTGCTATACTTAGCCATTAAATTCTCTTTGTGCAAAGACTGTATATATATTAAATATATAGTACAATAGTAATTTATAAAGTACTATTTATAAATATATTTATAAAGTTCGTATACTTGCTACAAACAAACTACAATAACTTAATAGCAGGGAATAAGATGCTTTTGTAACTCTTCATATATACAACTCTAGTCTCTAAAATTTACCATATAGGTATGACTATTTAGTACAAATGCTTAAGCTAGTCTATTATTCATTAATTTAATATAGTATTACTAAACTTACTAATAGTTATTACCAAGTTTACTTTACATATAGTTTGTAATATAGGGAGAGTAATGGAGATGATCATGATATTTGTAGATAGTAGTCATATTTTTAGTCTAAATAACAAGCAAAAGTTATAATAAAAATAAATTGCAGTAAGTATCTCAAGAAGAATTAATAGACTCTATAATGTTTGAAATTATATATCTGAATTGAGCTGATAGAAAGAAATACTATACTTAGAACTTATGTAGTATTCTATTGATATATACAGCTATTAGTTTTCTAAACTTTTTAATCTTAGCTATGACCTCTTCAAAGTTACTTTCATTCTATATATAAACTACTTTTCAGAATAAATTCTAGCACTGTAAATCAAAATACTTTTGAATATTATTAATAAGATATTGATCATAATAAGAATGATCTACATCTGAAAATTCTTTAGGGACAACTATCTATAAACTATAATCTTAATTATTAATGAACATTATAGAAGAGTTATCTATTTTGTGTAACTACTTCTTTATATGCCTTAAAAACTACTTCCAGTTATTGTTATTCTTTATAAAAACAATAGTATAAGTTGAAGAAAAGATTTTATTGTTGTTATCTAGTATATAAGTAATTAAAAGTGTTCTATGTAATTAAGATTTAGTATAGTAGAAGTTAAATGATATATATAATAGTACTAATAAAGAAACAAAATATAAAAAGACTATTAGTATTAAGATTGTAATAAAGAGACTATTTACTGCATTATCTTCAATAGCTAACTCATTATAGTTTTTTTCTTGACTATTTAATTGCAGTGCACTGAATTAAGTATTCTATAACTTCTTTAAAATATATTTCTTCATTTCTCTTTAACTGCCAATAGCCTCTAATATAGTCATTATTCTCTTTGAAAGCTTATTATCAAGATATTCTATTACTAATATAACATCTATAATTGTTATAATAACTATAATTTTTTAATATTTTTGAGGTTAATCTTTTAATTTATTACTTGAAGTTAATTATAATATAATAATGCCTTCTATATTAACATTATTATTCTTATCTTCTGATAGTTCTTCTCTAAATAATTTAAATATTTAAAGTTACTTCTTCTTTAACATTTTCATCATATTCACTTTTTATAAAGTTACCAATACTGTATTAGCTTTTCTCTTTGCTAAATCTTCTATTATACTTCTTTTTAGTCTTTCTACTCTTACAAAATCTTCTACTACTTATCCAGGGCCTATATTATGTTTATATTCTTTTAAATTATCTTACTCTTATATTTTTATTGTATAAGAACCTGTTTCTAATTTTTTACAATTTTATTTATTTTCCCTAATAAATCAACAATAAACTTTTCAATATTCCACTTGAATTCAAAATATATAAACTTTTAGAACTGTCTAATTGACTTAATATATTAGATACTATATTATATATATAGTTGATTTAAAACAAGCTTCTCCTACAAAATAAATCAATTTTAATAACTTAATAACTAATTAAGCTTTAAACTTCTTACAAGTTTAGTTATTACTGTTAATACCAGTCTAACTACTTTCTTAATTTGCCTTTATAGTCATTTCAGAGCTAGCTATAATATAGTTACCATAAACTCTTCTTACTTTTAAAGTATCAATAAAAATAGTATAAAAATAAAAGAACTTTAAATATAATTTAATATTAATATTACAATGCCTTTGAGAGTGTAATAATTTATAAACATAATATTATAGACAACAATTAATTAATATAAATAGATATACTATAGAGTCTTCATAAATTAATATTAAATAAAGCTTTATAAGTATAAGAGAATTACAATAAATATAAGTATATGCTTATAGGAAAATCTTTTCATTTTTGGTACTAGTTCTAAAATAGATGTTACATAATGCATTCTTATAATTTAAGCATAAAAAATATCAGTTGTTAATCATCTCTAATATTGGAAAAATTAATATTTAAAGTCTTATAAATCTTTATATGTGTTTTTTAAGTCTGCTTGTATATAATAAATAGGGTTTTGTACATCTTGATTAATATATATTCATGGCCAACTACTGCAAGATCTAGTCTCTCTATTGTTATGTAATAAATTAAGGTAGTTCTAATAGTAAAATCAGAGGTTTTTAAAACTTTAGCAATCTCAGCTAGAGAGTAACCAAATTCTGCTGCTGCTGCTGCTATCCCCCCTCTCTTATATGGAGTTAAATCCTTCTGTTTTTGAATATTACCACTTAAAACACCAAGAATTCGACATGAGGTAGGCATTTCGGTAGTAGGGAGAGTGAGTGTTGATGGGGGAAGACGCGTTCTGACGCGATTTTCGCTTAAACTTATTAGTGGTGATTGTAGTAATTGTTGCGCTCTGGTCCAAAATCCGCGACGCATCATATGCACCGGGCTCTTATTGAAACGAATTAGTTTAGACGACTAGTCAATTATTATGTGGAGACTGAGGATTTAGAAACATATGCGGGGATATTCTGCAGCTTCGTGAGTATCAGATGCCAAGCCACAACACAAGACCCCAATTATAGGATACTGGGTAGTAATTAGCATTGTAAATGAGTTTCCGGGAGACGGACTTCTGAAAATTGGAGCCGTACCCCGTATTCGGTGCCTCCACTCTATCTCCTACGCACG
Source organism: Nothomitra cinnamomea (assembly GCA_022345685.2). Lineage (NCBI taxonomy): Eukaryota > Fungi > Ascomycota > Geoglossomycetes > Nothomitra > Nothomitra cinnamomea. The sequence goes on along the minus strand of JAJDMX020000127.1, from coordinate 203 downwards.
GAGATACTTGTTAGTTAGCTCGCTTGAAAGGCGAGATGAGATGAACAAAGCTGTGATACTGTGAGTGCCGAAATGATCGAGACTCGTGATTTGAGCCTCATCGCACAACGTCTAGATATCAAACTCCTAGAATAGCTTCTAAATGCCTCAACGCCTGCCTGATGACGTCCTCCATCGTATTCTTATTCAGTTGTCTACGTCTG